>PVLD010027966.1:0-20044 GCA_004027595.1 Dinomys branickii
AAAGGAACCCTTCTATATTATTGGTAGGAACATAACTATGTTCCATAATGGAACATTTCCATTATGGAAATCTGTATGGAGATTTCCCAAAACACCAAAACTAGAAATTCCATTTGACCCAGCTATTCTCCTGTTGGGAATCTTCCTGAAAGAGTTAAAGTCATCGTATTACAATAATACATGCATAACCATGTCTGTAGCAGCACAATTTATGATAAATCACGGAAACGACCTATATGCCCATCATCAGATGAATGGACAAGCATGTGCTGTTTACACTCCGTGGAGCACTACTCCATCCGTGGTAAACGTGAAGCGCTCATAGGTAAATACATACACCTTGAGGTCAAAATCATAAGTAAAGTAAATCAGACACATAGCTCACATTCTGCATGATCTGCCATTTGAAAAGTCCAAAATATAAACAAAGAGTAAAACAAAAGGTAGATAACAGGCAAGGGAGATCTTCTTCCGGTGGGGAGAGGAATACGGGATAGAAGGAGGAGGCGGAAAGGGCGGGGAAAGGGGTGGAAAAGGAGGATTGCGGGAAAAAAGTGGAGATAGAGCTTCTCCAACTGAGAACGGGACCGAGAATCGGAGGGAGCAGGGAGGGTGGGAGGAGCATGAGACAAAAAAAACACTTAGGATCTATTATGAACATGTGCCAGCTTCCCAGGTCAAATATAATCATTGTATAATGAAAACATATGCTAATAAAAAAGAAAAAAAATATATTAAGATGAAATGTAGGTGAATTGTTGCCTAAGGCGAAAGCTTACAAAAAGGACTTGGAGTAGAGGAGATGGCTAAAGACTCTGGGGTTTCTTTGGAGGATGATAAAATGTTCTAAAATTGATTGTGATATTAGATGTACAATCTGTGTATACAGATTCCCAAAAGGAGAACAGAAACTATTGAACTTTATACTTTAAAGGGATTAATAGTGTGACATGTGAATTGTAGCTCAGTAAAATTGTTATTTAGAAAAAAATTTAAGGTTACAGAATCGAAAAGAATGGTTAATGATTACATAAAAAAAGTAAACCTTTAATCCCAGCAGTAGATTTCCCTCATGTCCTCATGTAGTAAACTCTCAGGGCAGTATCCATGGCTGGTATGTGTAAATCAGGGCTAGCGAGGGTTTCCAGTATCCATGGGAATGAATGTATTGCAAAATATTCCCCACTTAAGGGGTGGGGAGAACAATTTAAGGTGTTTAAAATAAGAAAAAAAGAATTAAAGCTATCTGGTAGCCTTTTCTTCATGTATAACAAAGAAATGAATGATACTAAAATGAAGAGAATATTCTCTGTATGAAAAAGAAAAATTTGCTAATAATTTTTGTCATTATTAACTTTTACACGATGTCAATACAGAAGATGCAGTTTATAGGCAAATGATATTAATATATTAAGAACGGTACTACTAAAACTTTTATAAGTACAATAAGTTCCTAAAATAAATTTCTGAAATGAGATTAAGAAAAAGTAGAACTTATTAAAAATCTACCCAGGAGTCCCACTCCCAAGAAGAAGAATGCATGCCAATCTGTTCCCTCCTTTCTCTGGGATATATCCTCAAATCTCATTTTTTTGCATCTCCTCCTGTGCAAGCAGTTAGCAAAGACCTTCTCTTGAGAGCTGAGTTGAACCCTGACCTTTGGCAAAGGCCACCCTGGAAGCCATCTCTTCGTTATTTCCTTGGACAGAAAGCTAAATAGAAGCAATTGATATATTTCTGGGCATTGATCAGAATCAGTGGATTCTCACTATTAAGTTAATTTGTATAATTGTACTAATATTCATCCACAGTATTCAGTAAATATCAAATATGTAATAATTATACACAAGAATATCAAGAAATGTTATATTGCATATTGTTATCTTCAACAAAGTTGCTCAGATTAGCAGCTATAAGAATGCAAGATTGAAATCTAAAAGGTACAACAGATATTGTGAAAGGGGAAGAAACTGTTCAAAAGGATAGAACAATTGGGATGAACGAAAAGAGAAAAGAAAGAGAAAGGGAAATAATATGTATGTATGTATACACAAGACAGCTAAGATAATTGTACTACTAATTTCTATTGGTTTGTGGAAAGGAACAGTTAATGTTTAAGTGTTTAATCAAGCTTATATGCCTATATTTGTTTATCTAAGTAATCAATTTGAATATAACAATATGTAACACAATTACTGCTAATTTCCTAACACCTTGTTTAAAATTCTGTGTTGCTTTTATTGTTTTTATGTTGTTTTGTTTATGTCTGTGTGTTTGTTAATGTTTTCATTATTTTATCTTTAAATAAAAATGGAAGATTGATCAAAGGGAATATAAAATAATAAATAATGTTGGAAATGAGACATAGCTTCACTAAACAAGCATTGTTAATTTCCTATCATCTTGTTTTGAAATTCTGTATCATTTTTGTTGTTTTTATGTTGCTTTGTCTTTGTTTTGATTTTGTTATTTTTTTTCTCTTTAAAATAAAAAAGAGAGGACTTCCAGTAAGATGGAGACCAGGTAAGCAGCAGAGAAAGATCCCCCTGGAGGATGGACAACCAGATACTGAAATACAGCAACATGAGAAAGACAAGAAGGAGAGAAATGGGTGTCCTGGTACGCTGGACCCAGGAAAGAACTGAAATGGAAATTGAAACTCTCAGAAAGAGCAAACAAGACCTCCCCTTGAGAAAAGGCTCGGAGGGCTGCCATGGCGCAGAGGAAGAGGAGGCAGAAAAGGAAGGAGCCACCGCTCCATACACACCCTCAGCCCGCTCCCTCGTTCCAGCATTCACAGCTTCAGCCTCAGAGGCCTCTGCTCACGGAAGCATCCCCAATCAGCCAGGAGAAAGCATAGTTCTGAGAGCTGGTTTGAAATCAGAGAGGAGAAAGCACAGCCCAAAAAGGAAGCAGCAGCAGTCAGAAGGAGTGGTCAAATCCAGGGTGAGGATGGGAAGTTACAAAGGCCATTGAAGCAGAATTCCCACTCTGCTGAAATCTTTCTAATCAGTGCCCTGAGGCAGGCTGGAGTCAAGGCAACCAGTGAGCAGCCCACTACACCCAGCTCTATGCCTGCCCCAAGGATCTGGCCTCAGACCTCTACACTCTGTGAGCAAATACCATCAAAGAGTAGCAGAAAGCAATGGAAGAGACATCAGTACCACAGTAATTCCCAGGGATCCAGTCAAAAAACAAAAGGGAGCTAGAGCACAACAGAAAGAGTGAGCTTCAGATGGAGGCAGGCTACACGACCCCACACCCTTCTCACTCCAACACCAAGCAGGAAGCATGAGCTGAGTTATCTGGATTCAGCTCCCATCCTGAACTCCGTCTCTGAGCACCATGAGTCCTGGTGGCCCGAGCAGGCACCATGTGATCCCGACAACAATGGGCTCAGTCAATAGGCTTCAGGACTCACGCTAAACTACTACTATGAGCACCAAGAGAGACTCCACACTGCTTGCATATATGAAAAATGTATGAACCCATAGCATCAAACTACATGAAAAGCAGCAGTCCTGGAGCCTGAGAGACAACATACTCTACACAGCAGACCTGAGAAAATCCTCCAATTCTTTCTGAGAACTAATAACTAAACTTAGTACACACCATGGTGAGCACAGTGAGCACAGGTGGAGGAGACCTCATACCACTTGTGCCCAGGATTGTAAGTGCACCCAATGCCCAACAAGATTGAGTGGTGGGATGAGGCAAACACATGAAACTAGAGTGTAGACTCGCCTCTCTAGCTGTGAGGGGATAGTCTCCAAAGATACTAATGGCCTATGAAGGGATACCAGGGACTTTGGTGGGGAGCTCTGAGTCCTGAAGGGGAAGGGCCCTCCCTTTGGGTTGCATGAGAGCCCAGACGACCTAGACTGGGCCTCCCACAGAGTAGTGTTGGGACAGAGTTCTTGGAACAGCCAGGGAGTGCACCCCCGGGGCATGTCCAGCACTACGCCTGGCCCCCAGGTTGTGCCAGCTGCTCCGCCCCACCCCTGGAGCTCCACCCAGCCCGTGGGGCATGCCAGGCACTCGGCCCCACCCCAGGGGCACAACAGGGGCTCTACCTGGCCCCAGGGGCATGCCGGGCACTCCATCCCCCACTCACAGAGCATACCAGCCACTTCATGGGGCCCCCGAGGCATGCAAGGCACTCTGCCCCACCCCGAGAGCTCCACCCAGCCCCTTGGGTGTGCCAGGTGCTCCACTCTACCCCTGGGGTGTGCCAGGAGCTCCACCCAGCCCCCAGGGTGGGCCAGGCACTCTGCCCAGCCCCCAGGGCATGCCAGGAGATCTACCCTGCCAGATGCTCCGTCCAGCCCCTGCAGTGTTCCAGGCACTCCAACCCGCCCCCAGAGCTCCACTTGGCCCCTGGGGCATGCCAGGCATACTGCCCCGCCCCCAGAGCTCTACACAGCCCCCAGGGCATGCCAAGTGCTCCACCTGGCCCCCAGGGCTTGCCAGGCACTCTGCCCCACCCTGGAGCTCCACTTGGACACCAGGGCATGCCAGGTGCTCTGCTCAGCCCCCGAGGAATGCCAGGAGCTCCACCACACCCCCAGGGCATGCCAGGCACTTCACCTGGCCCCTGGAGTGTGCCAGGCACTCCGCCCTGCCCCTGGAGCTCCACTTGGCCCCAGGGCATGCCAGGCACTCTGTCCAGCTCCCAGGGTGTGCCAGGTTCTCCACCCCACCCCAGGGGTGTACCAGGCACTCTGCCTGTCCCTCTGGGTATGCCAGGCACTCTGCCCCACCCCCAGAGCTCCACTCAGCCCCTGGGGTATGCCAAGCACTCCGACCAGCCCCCAGGGCATGCCAGGCACTCTGCCCAGCCCCTGGGGCATGCTAGGCCTCCACCCCGCCCCCAGAGACCCATTTGGCCCCCGGGGTGTACCAGGTGCTTTGCCCAGCCCCCAGAAAGTCCCTGAAGACTCTCATGAGCCTATAGACATGGAAGCACTGACAGAGTCTAGTGGTTTGCTGTATAACCCTGCCTATGCAGCTGGACACCCGATGGCTGTGAGGGCTTGCCAAAGGGTGCTTCTCCACTTCCTGCCATAGCAATCTGTGTACACCCACATAATATACAGCATATTCAGAAGCAGCCAAGTCTCTGCCCAAAGTAAGAGCATGAGGGACTAAATAAACCAAAAGTGCAGTTATTACCAGTGGGAAGATAACTGACAGGGTGATAGAACAACGGAGATGAAGTGGAGAAAATTGATTAATTGAACGAGCCATCGTCTGTACAACTGAATAATAAAGATGAAGATAACGTTATGTAATACAACTTCCAGGTGTAACTCCCTACTATTTTCTCTGTAATTTGGTATTTCTTTTATTGTTTTTGTGTTAACAAATGCAAAGACAACACTATGTAATCCAGCATCCAGGGATGGTTCCCCATTGTCTCCTCTGTAATTTGGTATTTCTTTTATATATTTTGTTATAACAAATACAAATATAACATTATGTTATACAACATCCAGTGCCAATTCCCTACTATCTTCTCTATAACTTGGTATTTTCTGTATTGTTTCTGTGTTATTCTGGGTTCTTTTGTCTTA
Source organism: Dinomys branickii (assembly GCA_004027595.1). Taxonomy (NCBI): domain Eukaryota; kingdom Metazoa; phylum Chordata; class Mammalia; order Rodentia; family Dinomyidae; genus Dinomys; species Dinomys branickii. The sequence continues at coordinate 5,574 of PVLD010027966.1, forward strand.
AAAAAAATACAAAACATAAATAAATAAATAAATAAATAAATAAAATAAAAAAGAATATCAAGGGAAACCTATTTATCATTGGTGACGCTAAATATACCTTGTCAACTAATGTCCCAAGTTCAATATATGTGTCAAAGAAGTAGATCAATTCAGTTTTACATGACTTATTCTTAGGGAATATTTCAGCAACTTTTCCTCAATATTAGTTTCTTCTCATCTTCAGAATTTGTTTTCCTAGTGCAACTGCCTCCTGGTGTCCATGGGGAATTGTTCTCATGGATATAGTAATCTGCAGATGCTCAAGTCGGCTACATAATAGGTGTGGCACCAAACAATCTATGCACATCACCATCTATACTTGAAATCCTCTCTAGATTACTTAAGATATCTAATATGTAAGTACTATAAAAATGGTTGATATGGTTCATTGTTTAGAGAATAATGACAACAAAAACCTGAATAGTTTTTTTTCAGAATAGATATTGGTTAAATCTATGCATGCAGAATCTGCAGATATACAGCACCAGCTGTATTTGCCACCTACATGTTTAATTCTGAACAAACCATGCCAGATGAAGGAAAACTAACCTCTGGCTTCCCAAAGTCACAGCCCAGATATTCTTGGCTGTCAACCAGATGTCCAAACCCAGCAGTCTCCAAGCCTTGAAGATAGAATCAATGATGAATCACGCTTCAAATTGCTTGCACATCTCTGATGCTGGCTCGCTCCAGAGATGAGTGACAGCCTACCCTTCTACTTCCCAGTCACTATAACTCGTTCAACTGCTTTTCCTGGTTAGCTCCTGCCACACTCCTCTCCACCAACGCATCCCAATTTCATTGTCAAAAACGAACAGATTTGCTAGCAGGAGCAATTTTGTCTAAACTCAGAATTGAATGAAGATGTGAGATTATCTCTGTTCTGCCATAACTATTGGTAGGTTCCTTTTGAACATGGTAGCTTCTTGACCAGTGCCCGAATTTGCTACACCTTCAGACCACCCTTGATGAACTGAGATGATGTTTGGTTTGGCATTCTAATAAGGAGAAAATCCCATGATTCTTATTTCCTCTTTGTATTGCTCTAATATTCTCTTATTTTCTCCATTAAGATGCCTCTTGTATCCTATGTTAATGATGGAGCACCACTTAAAGGTAAAGTGCCTAGACTTTGACACCATCTAGAATTAACTCTGTTTTAAGTTTGAGCTCCCCTCCTGGGTTTGGAACAATCCTGAACTTAGATCATTTTAATTAGTAAAATAGGTATCATAGCTGCTACCTGAAAACTAACAGACGTAGATGACCTAGCACAGTAGTTGGCTTATTTTAATGCTTAATATGCAGTGACCTCCTTCACTCCTTCCTGGGTGTGGATTTCTTCCTTATTCCCAATGTCTGTGACCAGGTCTTTGCTACACCTGACTTTGCCTATCTCACCAGTCTTCTTGGCATTTGCCATCAAGAACAAATGACAATTACATTCTACTCCAAATAGTTTAAACACTACAGTGGGAATATTTAGCCTCAAATCATTAGCTTTCTGAATTTAATCAACTGCCATGGGAGATCACTGATTGCTTTTCAACTTTTTATTGTGGAATAAATTTAGACTTAAAAGTTGCCAAAAAATCATATGCAGAGTTCCTGTGATGTGTTATAGAGTTCCTGCTCTGCGTTATATAGTGGAGGGGGTTGTATAGATTTCATTAAAGTCCCTGACCAGTTGATTTGGATTACTAGAAAAATTATGCTTGATGGCCCTGAACTAACACAAAGAGGAAGCACAAGAATTGGGAGCACTTGGGAGCGGGAGTGACTTTCACCTGCTGGCCTTGAAGGCACAAACTGCATGTTGTGGAGGTCCCAGCAAGGAGCAGAGGGCGGCATTCTGAAACTGAGAGACAACAAGAAAAAATGCAGCTCCTAGCACCCAGATTTCAATCTGTGAGACTGATCATTGAGCCCTTGAGGGCTCCCAGCCCACAGAGACTAACTATCACCAGGCATCATGTTGAGACACAAGTTTATGGTCCTTTGCTGTGCACCTTGAGGAGAAGACTCATGCCTTATTTTTTATAATTAATGAATGTTTAAGGAGGCATAATTTGAGACTATTCAAGTATCTTTTCTCTATAAACTTTTGTCCACTGCTTTTAATGTCTGCCACTGGATCAGCCCTGCGACAGTGATGGTGATGCTGTTCTAACTAATAGTCACTATGTATTTATCTCCTTCTCTCGAAACTTAGTTGAAATTATTTGGTGACAGAATGTGGTACTTCTCTCCATTTATTTATTCAAAAATGAATTTTGCCACCAAAAAATAATGTAGCAATAGAAAAATAGGTAAATTAGATTAGAAGGTAAATTCTAGGAGAATGTTTTACTGTCTATAAAGGTAAATATAAATCAGTTTGTGTGTAGCTATTAAGAATAACCAAATGCACTGCAGAACAGTGTACATTACTAATCAGTTCTTGAGATAAATGTGCCAAGACACACTGAAAATTCTCCTAGGTCCTGTCTTTGTAGTTTCATGTAAAGGACTACTGTGTTAAAACAGAGTAGCTCTCCAAAGGATTAAAGCATTCAGTTTATGTTTCCTGACAAAACAATACATTTTCCAGCTATTGTCTAGTTTATTTAGCATTGTTTATTTTCCCATATTTAATTCAATATAATATGACAAATTTTACATGAAAAGATTGATTAATAAATAGATGATTGATACATGACTGTTAGATGATGATTAATAGATTAGATAGATAGGTGATAGATGGATAGATGGATGAATCGATAGATAGATAGATAGATAGATAGACAGACAGACAGATAGCAAGGCTTGGCCTTATTGCTAAATATTGCTGTTTGGGGCCAAGAATTCTTTCTTTTGGAGCTGTCTGTCCTGTGCTTTGTAGAGTGTTTAAAAGCATCCTTGAACTCTAGCCAGTAGATACTAGAAACTTCTCACAGCTGTGACAATCAAAAATGTTTCTGGCATGTGTTATGGTTGATACATTATGTCAACTTGGGGAGTCCAGAGGTTTGGTTGAGTGACTCAGCAGGAAGCCAGGGTGCTTACTTTGTACACATCGTGAGCCTGTGGAAGAGGAGGGCCTGGAGACTGTGTGAGAGCTACACTCCCCCTGGGTGGGGGTAGGCTGTTTACAATGTAAGGGAAGGAGAGAGGCCGCTTGCAGCCATTCCTCCCTTTTTGCTGGTTGTTTTTGCTGTGCTCTGCTGCCATGAACGTTTGCACTCTGCCATGTGCCACTCTGCCTCAGAACCAGTCAGGTATGGACTGAAACCTCCACACATTGTACGCTAAATAAACCTTTCCTTCCTTCATTTTGGGCGTTGGGTATTTTGTCTCAGCAGCAAGTGAAAAGTAACCCAGACAGCATGCAAAAACTAACCTCTGGCAGGGAGTGGCCCCCAGGGGAATCACCAAGATTGATGGATCCATGACAGTAGAGGCGACAGATAATTTTCTGTCATCTCCAGTTTTTCCCGTAATGAAACACTCCGTTGCCCAGCATCTCTTTGCATCATCCTCCTGGAGGTGTCTTACCAGAGGACCTGTGTTCTGTGCTCTTGATATGGGATGCAATTTTACCCCCATAAATCTTCATTAGACATAACTTAATTTGTTAAGAATGGTATGAAATTAAGAGCGGCTGAGGAGCGATAAAAAAAATAAAGATGAGTGAGTAATTACCCTAAATGAATATCCAGTAGATGCAAAAGCAACACTGAAGAACTTTCCATGTTATTTTGTTGCTAACATTCAACAAAAAATGGGGATGGCTTATTCTATTGTCACAATTCTGCTGCAAAGCAGGATTCGGATACACAATTAAGAAAATTCTAAATACAGGACAACACTATGAACTACTTAATACAGTGACACAAGACTAGTATTTCCTCATGGCAAGAAAACAGAGGCTAAGGATGTAGCTCAGTGGTAGTACACTTGCCTGGCCTGCCCAAGGCCCAAGGTGGTGTCCTCAACACTGGAGAAAAAAAAGAACCGAGTGCAGAGGTTGGCTTGGAGGCCAGACTGTGCCCCTTATTGGCAGACTTGAGGAAGCCACTTTTTCAGAATTTTCAAATATAGTGAAAGGGATGACTTAGCTACTTTAAGTTTTATCCTTCTCTAAAATTCTGTAACTTTAGGTTAAAAGTTATACTTGAACATATAAAAAAAAGTTGCATACTTTATTACTTTCTCAATTCCAACTGAGAGCATGGATTCTCTTTCCTGGGGAAAGAAGTGCCTCAAAGGATACTTGTTAACAAATTTATGTTTGAAAGCAAACAATGATGACAATATGATGAAGATCAGAGAAGCAGAACAATGTAATTGGTTATTTGAGTGAAACTGAGTCTAATGGGTCTCAGCTATATGAATAATTGAACAGTGTGAAAACCCTCTGCTAAGTCAGCTCTATGCAGTTCTGGTTTGAGAGATTACAAAATATCTATATCTGTGTATTAGGCAAAGAAGAATGTGACAGACCTGACACCCACAGTCTTATAGCTACCAAGATTCAAGGGTATATTGGCCTAGATGGTAAAGGAAATAGGCTTCCCGATTACACTTATAGTCTTCAGTACTTTGAGCCAGTCTTATCCATACATTATCAATACATATGCTCTCTTCCCTGCTAAAGTATGAAGTTTGAAGTTAAGTTGATTCTAACGCACTTCTTTAACTCACAGACATTCTCACAGTGCTGAGTATATATCAGATGTCCCACGGATGTTAGTTGAGTGAGTGAATGAGGAATGAGTGGCTAGAAAGATGTAACCTGGTACTCAGCACCACCCCTGAAACTACCATACTGGTACACAAGTACATCATTTTCTCTTGAGAAGAGGAAGCATCTCCCATTTCATAGGAATTTATGTTCCAGACAAACTTAAACTCACTGAATCCCTGCAGAAGCCTTAGAGGTGATCATGTACCTGATCTGGTAACCAACCTACTCTCTCAACAGCTCCTTCCTAGGGTGAGCTTCTTCCGGTTTAAACAAAGACAATCAAATTCCAAATCTACCCTGATCTCAGTAAAGTTGATACAGTTACAAAGCGTTCTTTCGTTAAAAAAAAAGTTTTATTTGAATATTTGAAATCTGAGTTAAAATGAAATGTTCCAGATTTGATTGAACACAAATTTTTGAGATTTATTGTACAGCCTAGTTACTACAGTTAATGCATGATGTAGTTGAAAGTTGCTAAGATAATATATCAAATTAAAATTTCTCACCACACACAAAAATAATTGTTTTAGGTGATAGGTTAATTAGTATAATTTTAATAATCATTTTATAAGGTATGTATATATCAAAGTATCACATTGTACACTAAATACATATAATTCTTAGTTGTTGATTATAGATCAATAAAACTGGAAAAAATTAAACATCTTAATACTCTGTACTTGTAGAATATTTTAAAAATTAAATACTCCCTAGTAGAAAGGCTTTTTAATCAAACTTCATTTAGCCAGTTGCCCTATTAAAATGTACAATAGTCAATTATTTTCTCATTTGTAGGTGAACTGATTTATAACAAGTAACACTTCCATTCTGTTATATTGGGAAACTACATTTAAAAATTCAAGCTAGTGAGTCATTGTGAAGTTCTCAAAGCCGTTGCATAAGAAAGACCAAACAAATGAGAAAAAAAAAGACTATATTCTGAGGTTGCTATACCCAGAGGGTCAGCCACCATCATCTATGCTATGCCAAGGCTCATAGGCAGGCAGAGAAGAAAGAAAGCATTATGGCAGAACAGAAGGAAGGCACTAGATAAGCCCTAGTAGAAGCAGCAACCCTGGAAACACTGGAAGCGCTCTCAGAAGTAGAATGTCCTACGTGATGAATAGAGGTACAGATTTAGATTTTTCTGTTTGATCATGAACTGGAAGAGGAGATAAAACATAGAGAAACTGTCAGTTATTAATCAAGTTCCGCTTATTTCAGCCCAAATGTTACAGAAGTCAGTGTTCAGCATTCTAATTTCACCAATGTTCTGGTTTATACATAGATGCCCCTTTAAAGCCTCAGAACTCATAGGTGGCTTTGGGGAGGTGGCTAGATAATGGATGTGTGATGTTGGATCATCTGATAACTGGATTAGTACACTGGGTTAGCGTGGATCTGGGTGCAGCTAGGTAGATTTGCTAAAGACAGAACACCCACTATGATTGTGAGTGGCACCAACCAATAGGGTTTTAGCCTGAATGGAGGAAAAAGGGAAAGGGAGACTTGCTACAGCTGCTGTTTCCTGCTGCCTGCCACACCATGAACTGTTTTTCCTCTCCTATGCCTCTCTGCCATGCCACCCTGCCTTAGAAACACCCAACTATGGACTAGAAGCTGTGGGTAAAAATAAATCTTTCCTCCTCTCCTTCTGAGTATTGGGTATTTTGACCTAGCAACAAGAAAAGTAACTAAACCTATATTGTAAAATGCTATAGTATTTCCTTTCTTAATAAGCACATTATATTTGTGTGTTGTCATGAGAGTATTCAAAGATAAACATAAACATATTAAAATGTTAAAGAGTTTATTTGAGCAAACAGCAATTCAAAAATCAGGCAACACCATACCATTAGTTCCAAGAAGGTAGTGGGGAAGGGGGACAACTTTTTAAAGCTGAAAATAGAAGCTGAGGCAAAGAAAATATTTGATCTCTTGAGTGAGGCCACAGGTTTGTCGAGTTTGTTCTAAGGCAAGTCCCTAGTTAGAGGTCAGCTGGTTGTTTCTGACTGGCCTAGAAAATAACTTTTCACTCTGAACTGGGTTTCAGTTTGCTTATGCAGGAATCTAGGGCCTGGGAACCACCTCAGCTTGCTGGTCTCCCAATTAATATTTTAACAAGAAATAATCAAATGACATCTAGCAATTACTTTGCATTAAGAAAAATAGTAAGATAGCACTTCAAAACAAAGACTTGTTACGACTTCAGTTTAACATTTGCCCATTGATTTTTAGTAAATCTGTCATTTCTAAGAACAATGGAGTTATCCTGGACAGGGTCTTTGTGTAGCAAACTGTATTTAGGGTCTCATGATGTTGAGCTGAAAAATCTGTCTTAAGGTGTATGTGATTATGCATACACCTTAAAATCTTAAAAAGCTTAAGATTTTTAAAAGCTAGTTTAAGGTCATATTGATTTCTAGATAAAACGTTCACATTTGTGTCAGGTCAGGATCGAGTAAGTATGCACAACAAAAAAATGACCGCTTAAGTGTCCCCCGTGAGATGTGTTTGAGTTTTAAATCACCTTATAGCAAGAAATAACCAGTAGGTGTTGCTAACTCATTTAGGGTGTAACAAACAGCACAGTTAGAAGCTATCATGTGGAGATCCTGTAAGAAGGTAAGAATTTCTTTCCTTTGGTTTGCTTTGTGTTCACAGTGGAGGTCGCAGAGCTCCACCTAGTGGAAGTCGCACAGGTCCACCTAGTGGAGGCCACACAGCTTTGCCTGGTGGAGGCCACACAGAAGATGCCAGAGTACCCTTGAGCTTCCAGAGAGACACAGAGCAGCAGAGCAGCAGAGCAGCCAAATCCATGGTACAGTGCTGGAAGCTCCAACTGCAGAAACGCTTACAAAGGTCACTAACTGGGGAGAAAACGTGGCCTGCAGCACTGCAGAGATTTTAGTAGAGTAAGCCCTCATTAGAGAGGGAATATTCTTTCTTCTGATGAGTCTTCATTGTTTTGCACATAAAGAAAGCCTGAAATGTCTCCCATTATGTGCATTCCTTCAGCTGAGAGAGAGGCTATTTTTCCCCTGAGTGTGCATTCCACATGCCCGGTAATGCCAGGGGCAGGGCTGGGAGGAGGGGAGTCTTTAGAGACAACACGCAGGTCTACACAGCTGTTAATAAATGCAGTTACATTGCTCCTCGGATTGTATTTTTGAACGTTGTGATCCTTGTGACAGTCTCTTGCATCTTACCACATCAGGAGTTTTCTCATCTCAGAAGTCTAGTTCTGACAAATGGGAAATCTCTACAAGTTTAAAACTAGCTGCTATAAACATGAGTGCACATATATCAGAGTGATATGATGTTTTCAGATCTTCTGGGAAAATACCCAGAAGGGGAATAGCTGGTTTGAATGGAACCTCTAGACCTAGTTTGCTGAGAAATCTCCAAACTGCTCTCCATAGTGAAGCAACCCAAGTGTCCATCCACAGAAGACTGGATTAAAAAACTGTGGCATTTTTATATAATGGAATATTATTCAACTATAAAGAAAGACAGTTTTGGGGACTTTGTAGGCAAGTGGTCAAAACTGGAGTTCATATTCGTAAGTGAAATAAATCAGCGGTACATGAGCAGGCAACGTATTGTATCACTGGTGTAAGAACCTGAGGGTGGGGATATAAACTAAGAGACATGAAGGAAATCTGTTCAAAAGCAAGGAACAGATGGGACAAGGGAAAGGAGAAAAGAAAGAGGCAAAAAGGTATGTATGTATATATGTAGATACATATGTGCAGGAGGGTTAACATGGTTCTACTATTATATCACTTAATGCTAAGGAATAGTTGATGACAGGTTATTCGATTAATCTTGTATGTCTGTATGTGTTATCCTGAGCACACACTTTGAAGATATCAATTTGCAAAGCAGCAGCTACTGTTGGTTTTCTGATGCTTTGTCTATAATTCAATTCTGATCTTACTGTTATTGTACTACTTCGTGCCTATTTGTTAATGCTTTCCGGTTTCTTTTTTTTTTTCTTTTTTTTTCCTGTTGTTGAGATGATTAATTGTTTGACCAATTTCGCATGTCTGTATTTGTGTTCATGAATATACACCTCGAAGATATCAATAGGTAAAGCAACAACCATTGTTGAGTCCATGTCACATTGTCTGTAAATGAGTTTTGATTATACTATTTCTTATGCTACTTTGTGTCTGTTTGTTAATATGTTTTTGTGCTTTTACTTTTAAAATAAAAATAAACTGAATTATCGCCACAAAGGTTCTACGTACAATGAAAACAAAAAGTTTACAACTAGCTACTCCTGACCAGCAACCAAAACAGAGATGTGAGGCTCCTGCCAAGAAAAAGGAACATCCTCGGGCAGTTCTTCCTCCACATGAGAGCAAGACAAGATTTAACAGAGGACAAGGTCTGAAATATATCTAAGTACTTTGTCATGCTACATATTCATAAGAACAAATGATGATGATAAACAAAGTGGATGGAAGGCCCTTGTTTGGATTCCATGCATATCCTGGGCCGCAGCAGACCAGACCGACCCCGAAGGGAGTCATCTGTGATTTGAACGTTTAAGTCTCCTTCAGAATTCAGGGTTGAAATTTGCTCCCCAACGATACGATGGTACCACTAAGAAAAGAGGGCATGAAGAGGTAATTAGGTCACTGGGGCATTAGTATATTAGTCCCATTTCCATCACAGGAAAAAAGCACTCAACTCCCACAATTTAAGGACAAGAGGTTTAACTGGTTCACAGTGTCCAGTGGGTTCAGTCCATAGTGGCTGCTCTCAGGCAGAAAGGAGAGGGTGGCAAGTCATGGCAGGAAAAAGCTGTTCAACCGGGGCAGCCAGGAAGTAGAGAAAGAAGGGAGGGGCTAGGGACAGGAATGCGCCCTTCCAGCCCCCACCCCAGTGACCACCCTCCGTGACGCACCAAGAGCACAGCCAACCACGAACTTGCCACAGGATTAATCCGCTGCTGAGCATAATACTGCTAGGATTTAGTTACCTTCCAAAAGTCCCACCTTTGAACACATGAAACTTTGGGTGCACACGGCACATCTAAACCATGGAACTAAGGCCTTTACAAAAGAAGCTTCACCCAGCATTTGGGCTCTTGCCCTTCTGCTCTTTGTCCATGTGAGGATGCAGCAACTTGTCCTCTTGGAAGCAGAGCGCAGCTCTCACCAGACACCCAAGTCCCAGACAGTGAGAAATATGCTTCTTCTCTTCATACATTACGGAAGCTGTGGTATTTTGTGATAACAGCACAAACAGACTAAGGCTTCATGATAAAACTGAACCTTGAAATGAGCCAGTTTAAAAAAAAAAAAAAAAGGAAATTCACAGTAACCAAGCAGAAGGAGCCTGGTTTACCCGAGCTGACATGACAAAGTGACAAGGAAGTTCCCTCACCTGTCACCCTGTAAGGAAGTGACCATCTTCTTTTCATTTCTTGTAGGATGAAAAGAGTTCACAAAGGCAAATCAACCCAGTTCTCCCTATAAAACCAACCTCTTCTGCTCTTCTCGTGACAACACACAATTTACCTTATAAAATGAAACATTCTCCAATTCCAAAAATGCAAGTGAAAGCCAGTTAGATCTTTAAACTAAATTTACAGCAGTTTTGTCTTTTAATTGTGATAATGCATGCCCTTGCTGTTAGCACTTAGTTTGCAAAATTATCTCATGTATGTGAGCTCACTGAATCTGCAATTCAGTCCTGTGAATTCCGAAAGGCACAGACCCTCATCTCTGCCTTAGGAAGCAGGGAATGAGGAGAGAGGTTATGAAATGAGTCCAAAGGCAATTTGTCTCTAGTGGGACAAGACTCCCACCCAGTTCCCTTGAAACCAGCTATGCAGTGACTTTTGGGGGTTCCATTCTGATTTAAAACCATAATCTTTTTTCAGTGGCAATAAGATCTCAATTCCTTTTCCAGACCTTAAAGTCTGGTATAGGAAAATTTGAAAGAAAGTCAAATAATTTTGATAAGTGTTTAGGAAAACATAGTTTTGATATAGGAACCTTCTAACTAGTTTATTCCAGGGTTTTTTTCTGTAACATTTACAGGCTTTCACAACAGCAATGGTTCCAAAATTATCTCAGTTTTTAAAAAAATAAATATCCTCTATCATGATAAAAATACTTTTAACAAATTAGTCAGCTCAAGCCAATTTCAACACTTTATTAGTGCAAAGTAAACAGACCATTACTGTTCTGGTTATTTCTACAAATAACCAAATTAGGGCAACTACTTTGTCATATAATTAATTGTTTGGACTCAGCTGTTTCACAGAAGAGCCAGTTTAACATCGTAATTGTTCTCTGATGCACAGAAGTGCATCAAGGTTGAGTTTAAATATTTTTAAACTATGATGATTTAGAGAAGTTTGTAGGAAGTCAAAGGGGAAGAAAGTGGTAGGTTCCAAGAATATCAGACTACGGCGTCTCCTATGGAGAGAATCTACTGTACCTAGTAGTCCCAACTGCACCCATATGCATGCCGTAAAATCTCCTTCTTGGAGGAGTCATTTTCCTGTGATGTAAATATGATAGGAATATGACACTAAACCCATAACACATATGAGAAAAGCAAAGACTATTATTTATTCACAGCTGACTACAGGTTAGTTATGACATGTTCAAAATGGAATTACTGGCTGTCATCACTTTTTATCCCATGCTATGTTTCCCAGATGCAGGGTGTACTTCTTTTTTGGTATCAGGAATTGAACTCAGGACCTTGTGCTTGCCATGAAGGTGCCGCACAGCTGAGCTATATCCCTGGTCCCTAGTGTGTACTTTTATCTCTGTTCTCTCCCTCTTTTTCTATTTACTTGGTCCAATCTTGCTTTACAGAGCCAGTTTCTCTCCCACTCTACATTTGTGCTTTCTTGAGTGAACTTTGTCATTGTGTTTTGCTCATTTCATTAAATATTTTTCTGGAGGTGAGAAGAACCTGAAATCCAACTCCATAAGGACAGGTGAGATGTCCAGAACCCAACAGTGTTTAGCTGGGGAGTCACTTTTTAGAAACAAACTACCTGACAGCACATTGGCAGTGGCAGCCAAGAAGTACATTTTGGTGTGGCCAGGCACAAGAAAAAAGCTTAGACCAGAGACAAAGACCCAGTTGAGCTGGGCAAAAAAAACTGTGTTTCTCTCCATGGGGATATTTTTTCTTCCTTCTTTCTCCCTCTTCCCTTCACTCTCTCTCTCCCCTAAACCAGGAATCTGAGGACTCTGCTCAAAGCTCCAGGGAGTGGTTTCTTGGCTTGGAAAAAAAATGGAATTACTAATATTCCCATCCAGTTCAGTTTCCTCTGCAGATTTTTAAATCAATCAAGGAATCACCCCACTGACCCTAGAATAATTCCTGAATTTCTTCCTCTTATACTCTGCTGGGTTCTGTTAAAAAAAAAAAAAAAAAAAACACCAGAGATGTGGACTCTTATCACACCACATTCCGTTTATCATAACACTTGTGTGTAGTATTCACACTGGGTCATTTCAAAAGGCGGCCAAGCGGGGCTCTCTTTTTCTGTCTTTATCTCCTGCATCTCTTTCAACTTATTGCCAGAGGTGTCCAGTTAAAACCAAACTTGTTCCTAGTGCTCAGGGAGACTCAGGCAGAAGGCTCAGAAGTTGAAGTCCCATCTGGGCAATTTAGGCAGACCTTGTCTTAGAATATAAAAAAAGTGGGGAGTGTGGCTCAGTCACAGAGTGCCCTGGGCTCAGTCCTGAGTGCCACAAAACTAAAACAACAACAACAATAAAAAAGAAATAGTTACTCCTCTGCTCAAAATCATCCAATAGTTTCTCCTTTCACTATGGGTAAAAGTCAAAATTCTTACTGTAACCCATAAGCTCCATGTGATCTGGCTTCTTATGTCTCTGCTCCAAGCATGCTGGTCTTCACGACATTCCTCAAAGATTCTAAGCACACTTTTCCTTCAGGATCCTACAGGTCCTACTTCCTCTGCCTAGAACTCTTTCCTCAAATGTCTGCAGGCCACCCTCTCCATCTTCTAGTTGGTCACAGTGAGTATCTGCCCTGGACACCTACCTCACCTAAAATATAAAAATCTCTTATCATTTTATATTTGCCTTTTCTCTCTACTTTTTCACCTTGCAATTCACCGTTACCAGCTTCAGTATACTTTTCTTACACACCTTGTTTCTTTTCATTCCTCCCCCATGCTATGTGCTCCACGAGGGAGGGCTATCTATTCACTACTGAGGTCCCAGAACTTGAAACAATGCCTGGCCTGTTATGGGTTATAGGCACTAAATAATTATCAGTTGAATAAATAGTTCAGTGAGACTGTGTCAAAATAATGAAAGCATAAGAATATAAGTAAGGAGAGCAATTTGGAATTTAAAAGGCATTGTAACAGTGTTTCCTATAAGGTAGATAATTACTTCTCTTTTACAGATGAGGAAACTGATCCAGCAATAAAAGACTTGCCTTAATTATGTGCCCAGGAAGTGACAGAATCCAACTTTTACTCCATGCCCAGAGCTTTTTTTTTTTTTTTAAATCAGTCCTTACTATGCCTTTCCGGTGATTGTGCTTGCTTCCATTTACTCTCCGATTTCCTTTGTACAAAATTTCTCAACCACACTATTGACAGCAGTGACTTCCTCACAGACTTCCAGCTCCCATTCTGTCTTTATACACTAACCCCAAATTAGCTATTAAATCACAAAATGATATCCCCCGATCAAAACACCTTACTAGATGCCCGGCAATCAAAGCCCACCAAATCCAGATGCAAATTAACCTTCCAGCCTAATTCAATGTACACACCCAGGTGGCCCAAGCTGCTGAAGCTGGCTGCTGCTATGCCATGAGTGACTCATCAGCTTCTGCGCCTCCCTGTGCTCCTTTACCTCTTCTGCCTAAAGTCCCCTTCCTTCATCTGTGCATCCATCCAGGCCCTTCCTGGAAGCTTTCTGAAAGCTTGTCATCAGAATTCACCCCTCTCTCTTACCTGCCCCGCCACACTGTACCAAAATGTGCTAAATATTCATTTAGTTGAGGTGAATAATATCGCATAATGAGAAAGTTTGATGCATTCGTTTCTTATCAGCAGTCTTGAAGTTTCTGGGAAAGTGAATTTATAACCCATAATAAGCCTGCAATTCTCTTCTAAGCATACACTCTACGTTCCTCACTCCCTTTTAAAAATGAGAACAATTTAAACCCACCCTCAGCCTGCCTGTGATTGGCCTGTAAAGGCCTCAGGGTATCAGGTCACTTAGGAATCTTGGCAGAAAGAGCTAATTACAACACAGAGGTCAACGTAGTGCTCCTGAGGTGTCTTGACTCGTTCTTTTTGTCCCTCCCCCAGCACAGCATCTTGCAAAGCGTCTGCCCAAGCAGGGGTGCTCAGCTACAGCAATTGCTTCTCTTTTCCTACTAGTTCTTGCTGCTTCCCACATTTCTCTTTTTTTAAACAGTTTTTTCTTCCTCTAAAGGTAGAACTCAACCCAATTAATCATACATATAAGAACCAAAAATCCATGAACAACAGCAACAACATCAACAACAACAACAACAGAAAAAAAACACCGCTTGTTGCTGCTTTACATATTGATATCTTCGAAGTGTGTGTTCAGGCTAACACATACAGATATACACTATTAATCTAATATCCTGTCATCGATTATTGCTTAGCATTAAGTGATATAATACAATAGTAGAACCATGTTAGCCC
>PVLD010027967.1:0-20043 GCA_004027595.1 Dinomys branickii
CGGGCAGGAGGAAGGATCTGTGCCAGCAGGCGGAGGGAGGGATCTGCCCTGGAGCCAGGAAGCAACGCTAAAGTAAGAACCAGAGCTCCCCCGAAAGGTACCACGGCCGTCCTCAGTGACAGTGAGGCCCCAGCTCCTTCAGTAATGAGGAAAGGCGAGTTCCCCTCAGAAGAGCAAACCTGACAAGCTTCTCCGGGAGCCTGAGCAGCGCCCCACCCCCCTGGGGCCAGGAGGCAACGCCCACGGTGAGGGCCGGAGCCCCCTCCACCAAGTGAGCCACAGCCACTCTCGGCCACAGCGAGGTCCACACCTCCCTGGGCAGTGGGAACAGCCGAGTTCCCCAGGGAAGCCAGCACGACGAGCTCCTCCGAGAGAACCAGCGGCTCCTTACAGCTCCTAACAGCTCCCAACAGCCTCACTTCTCCCGCTGCAGTTCCACCTCTTATGCGGCTGGCAACAACCCTCAGCTGGGCCTCCCACACCCAGCAGCAGGCTGGGTCAGTTCAGCCGGGTGTCACAAGTTGCCATCAGTTGTCAGTCCACAAGTGGAATGTTTACTAAGAAACAGTGATTTCTACTCCCAAAGCTATCAGATCTGTACTTGATAGTACAATTGTGTAATTTAAATATGATGTATATTGTTTATATGGACACTACAATGAATCCTCTGTAAAGAGTCAGTAAAAGCAAGTAAACATCGAAATTGAAGGAGGACAGAAAAAAGAACTATGAAAGGTAAGAGAAAATGCAGAACAATTCTATGTTTGTATCACTTTGAAAATGCTTTCTACTGCTGGTTCCGCCTGAAAAGAAAACTCAAATTTAGACAATATTTAGGGAATTTAGAAAGATGCATAATGGGAGTGGTTCTACACAACTGCACGAAACACCCCCAGAGGCCCACGCTCAAAGACGATCTGCAGAACCTGCACCAGAAGAATAGCAACACCATTTTCCAGCATCATGGGGATAAACCGATTCAGGCAAAGACTGACAGGTGCTAAACCCTGGGGGAGGCTGACAGGGAAACGCCAGCACCATCGCAGAGTACTGCTGGCGCTGTAGGAGGAGGCTGTCTTCACAGTGGAGACGGTCACTCAGAAGTCAACGCCCGAGCCCAGAGCAGCACCAATGATACTGCACGACCAGGCTTCCAATGAGCATTGAAGCACACGGCCTCCTCTAGCAAGGATCCTTCCCAGGACTTTGGATTCAAGATACAGGAAACACAAGAGAGAGAAATGACTTCAATGATTCCATGAGAAACCAGTTTTGCAAACCTCAAATGTAGGATACGATATAAAACAACAACCAATTTCTTTAAAAAGTTACTATCACCGAAGGTGTAGGCTATACCCATTCAGGAGGTTGAGGCAACACAAGTTTGAGCAACACTTATCTCAAAATAATTTTTAATTTTTTTTAATTTAATTTAATTTATTTATTTTTGGTTTTTTGAGGCAGGATCTTGCCATGTAGCCCAGGCTGGTCTTAAACTCACTATGTAACCCAGGCTGCCCTCAAACTCATGGCAATCCTCCTGCCTCAGCCTCTTATAGGTGTGTACCACCATGACTGGCAAGGTAATTTTTTTTAAAGGGCTGGGGCACCAGGCATGGTGGTGCACACCTATAATCCCTGCACTCAGGAGGCTGAGGCAGGAGGATCTCTGTGAGTTCAAGACCAGCCTCAGTTACAAAGTGAGCTCAAGGCCAGCCTGAACTGCAAAGCAAGACCCTGTCTCAAAAAGACAAAATAAATAAATAAAGGCCTGGGGCTATAGTTCAGTGGTGGAGTGCTTGTCTGGAATACACCAGGAAAAAAGTTAATGTCATTATTAATTTTGTTTGGTGTTATAATACCAATATGATTAGTTAAGAAAATGTCTACTTTTAAAATTATGAGGTATTACCTCATAACATATGCTCCATAGCATGACCTGAATTTGTTCTACAATACTTCAGAGCCAAGCACAGTGATGCACATTTGTTACCCTGGCTACTTGGGAGGCTGGAACAATAGTAAGACCCAGTCCCAAAATAAAGTAAGGGCTCGGGATGTAGCTCAGCAGTATGCACAAGTGCCAGGTTCAATCCCCAGTACCATTAAAAATTATTTTAGCATAGAAAAAAGATAGGTACACCTGTAATCCCAGCACTCGGGAGGCTGAGGCAGGAGAATGGTTGTGAGTTCAAGGTAGCCTGAACTGCATGGTGAGACCCTGTCTCAAAAAGGCAAAAATACATAAAGAAAGAAAAGAAAAGAAAAAAGGCCACTATACCAAGATTTTTTTTTTTTTTTTTTGAGGCAGGGTCTCACTGTGTACTTCGTGCTGGTCCTGGATTCACTACATGGCTTTGAAGTCATAGTGATCCGTGCTTCAGTCTTCCGAGTGCTGGGACTGTGGGCATGTGCCAGCACACTGGCGCCATATCTTGATAATTACTAAATTGGTGATAGGTGCATGGTGGGGTATTATCTATTTTACTTTACTTTTGAAACATTAAAAATTAGAAAATAGCCAGATGTGGTAGTGTACACCTGTAATTCCAGCACTGCGGAGGCTGAGGCAGGACAATCGCTGTGAGTCTGAGGCCAGCCTGCACTACATAGCAAGATCCTGTCTAAAAAAACCAAAAACAAAACAAAACAAAAAAATATATATATATAGTGGGGGGGTTATTTTGAAAGAAACAAAAAGAAGTATAACTACTTTTGACTGGATCCCGTATTAGTAAAAAAGCCAACTATAAGGTAACATTTTGGAGATAATTTAGAAAATCTGAATATAGAGTAGTGAATGATTTGCGCTGCCGTATCTTTCTCAATGAAATCAGGGTTATGCAGGGTACAGCATCATGATATCTACAACTCTGGGTGGTTCAGAGAAACTAAGGATTACCACACCCAGGAGGCAGCTCCAAGCGGGTCACTGTGTAGTCTCAGGATTTTGCATTTTGAACACTCTTACAGCTAACAGTTTGTCTAATGGTTGCGAATTTGTTTTATTTCAAAACAATATTTAAGTTATATATGTATAATTTTTAGTAATTCCGCAGTTTAGCAAGCTTTATGTTTAATGAACCAATAAACAGTAAGAACAGGAGGAAGTGACGGGCTGGCTCGGGAAAGGCCTCCATGTACAGGGAGGGCTGGTTTTCACGCTGTAAGTGCCCCTGCCAGCACCAGCTCGCAGCTAACAGAGCGTCACTGTGAGGCTGGGGAGAGACGAGGCAGCTGCAAGAAGCCAGTTCTAACAGTCAAGGGAACCCCGAGGAGAGGGACAGGAGAGGAGATGGCTCTCAGAGTAAGAAGCAGGGTTGTCTGCTGACAAGATGCGAAACGAGGTTTAAACACAAAAGGCAGACAGCAGCTTCTTCAAAGCGTTGTTTCAAAGATGAAATAAATTATGCATAGAACAGCCAACACCGCGCTTGGTGTACAATGACCAAGCAGCGCCCACTCTCACTTCTGAGCCTATCCGTAACCTCAAAGGTCACTTCAGATTATGTAAGCTAGGTGATGACATCTATCTACAGAAGCAGTTGAGTATTCGCCTCTGGGGGGGTTGAATGGCCAAGCAACCTGGGGACAGTGTCGGGAGGGAGGAAGTCTACATTTCTGACAGCCTTTTACATTGTGAACACTACGAACACGCTGTTTATTTTAAAAATTATGAAATTTTATCTATCAATTTTGGGACGTAAGTCTCTATAAAAAGCGCGCTCTTCCCTTTCCCCGGGCCATGCAGGTGTATTCTTCCCCACCCCTGCTCTTGGATGAACTCAAACTCAACACCTCCACCCCAGTAACAAATCTCCCAGCAGGGGGCCCAGCTGGGTAGCCTGTGAATTGGGCCTAGGAATAGGAGGTGGATACAAGCTGACTTCAAAGCACCCTAATCCGGCCTTCGGAAAATCTGCTTTATTGGGCACTGATTTCATTGCAGGCAACTGCAACTCTCCTTAGCATGAAATTACTACTAACACACACATACGTGCCCCAAGGAAGCAATTCTTAAAGGGACTGGCATTTTATCACAAAGTCACTAGAAAACCCATGTTTGTGGTCCCTGTTTTGAAGCCAGCGTTTCAGTTATATTCCTCTGAGGACTGAGGACCACAGAAGAGAGGAAATGCTGACAGTTTACATGGTGACCGACGCTAAATCCACCCGCAGAGGCAGGACTGGGTGTCCCCCTGCAGCGCAGCACAGCAGGGAACTGCTGGAGTATGATGACCTGGCATAGTCCAGGGGAGCCCCGCGCCGTTTGCTGCTCTGGTACAAGTGCTCTTGTCCCTCCCTTCAATCCTCACACCTCTTCCTGCCGCCTGCCTCAGAACTGCTGCTGTACATGTCACCTGCTCCCCACCAGTACCGGGCCTCAGGGGTCAGCCCTCAGCTTCCCGCCTGGTTATGAAACAGGAGACTAGGGCGAGGCAAAACTGGCTGGGGAAGTAGGTGTGGCCTGTTAATTACAAAATCCCAGGATACATGTACAGAACAATTCCTAAAGTCCTGTGCAGGGACTTACGGTGAGATCTGCGCAGGGTTCCATGGGATGGTTAGCTGTCAGCCTGAGGAGAGGGTCATACAAACAACAACAAAACAGTGTACACTGAGTCTTCACCATGTGTTCTCTCCTGCATGCGGCCCACCCTCAGGAAAAGACTGCTTCTTTTTCTACTTTTACTTGGCCCAAACTCACTCTGCTGAGTCTATTGCTTTTTCTATCTTGATAAACTTTAGAAAGAATCTAGGAACCACCTCCAGAAGGAGACTCCAGCCCCGGAAAACCTGGTAACATTTTTGGCTTAGCCATCTAGGTGAGCAGGTAAGGCCCTTTGGAAACATGTTTTGTTTCTCTCTAAAATGCCAGCAAGGTTTTCTTCTCTTCTTTCCCTGTCTCCCTCCTTAGGCTGGAGAACTCAGGAGACCCCTCTCCTGGCTCTGGGAACTGTGTCCTGCTTTTCTACCATGTGGGGGGAGGGGAATGCATGGCTGTTTTTTCCAGCCAGTAAGAGGTGAGCAGGTCTACTTCAAATTTATATTAACCCACTTGCAGAACAGATTGTTCAGGTACCACATGTGCAACCTAGAGTGTGGTATGCCTTTTGACCTCCTGTTCTTGTTCTGTGATACTTTGATGAGATTTCTCATTCTTTTGAGGAGAAACAGCTGTTGGTAACTTCGCAGCATGCAAAGTCCCATCTGCAATTTCCCCCTAGATGGATATTTCCTTCTCAGTGTTATCCTGATTCCAGTTCCTGAACACAGAAAAGGCCACGTCCAGCGATGGGGTCATAGGTGTTTTGGGTGCCATGTGAAATTGCTTCATTAAACAGATGGGAGAGACCTATGTGTCCCTGAGAGATAGGTGAGGGTCTGAGGACAAGGATTGTAAAAGATATTTTTCTCTTTCTTGGGGGCCATTCTAAATATCATAGTTGTGAGCTTTTACTGAGGTAAAGGGGTCACAAAAGCCTGAACATAAAGGATTCTGCCTCACCTTCTATATTTTAAGCAGAAATGGTTTAATGGAATAGTCTCATACTTTTAAGTCGCCCTCCCATAGCCATCTCTCATCACTTCCTAGTTCATATTGAACCCAAACAGTACTGCAATAAGAGATAAGCTATTCTTTTTTAAATCAGCAGGATTTAAAAATTGGTGAGGGTCGCCATCTTGCCTCATCCCATGACTGGCCGCCATCTTGTCTTCTCATACAATTGGCCTCCCATTAGGTCAGCCACATGGGCTCCACCATGTTTGATTTCAAGTGAGCTCATGGTCACCAGGAAATCTCACCCTTGCAGGTAGGAGCTAAGCCTCTCATTTTAGACAACATGTACACTTCCTCCATCTCTTCTTTTGAATTAAGCTAAATCCCTTGTTTCTTCTAACAAAACGCAGGTAGTTTAAAAATAGATGCCTGACAGCCTGAGCAGAACCAAAGAAAAGCCAGTAAGATTTAGGTGACTGTGAGTCAAACGTAGAGCCACCCTCATTCTCAGGGTTTTTAAAGGTTTGTTTTTTTAAAAAAGGCTTCTGCCTCTACTGCTTAAACACAGTATGGAAGTTTTCTACTGTTGGGTAAATGCAAGAGATAATGTTTCTTAAATGGCTCCCCCAAGGGGCTCAAAATGCCTAGGGGAGTCGGGAGAAACAGCTTCTCAGTGGTTGCACCCTGCGTAAGTGGGGCCATCAAGGGCTCAGCGTGGCTAAAAGACTGCGGAGGGCAGCGGACTGCACCACAGGGATTCTCTGTAGGCCATGACATGGGCTGTGGGAAACCACAGGAACCACACCCCAAGATTCCACTAGGCTGTATCCTTGGATCAGTGGAGAAGGTTTAATCCTGCCAATTGAAAAACAGAATAGCTTATCTCTTACTGCAGTACTGTTTGGGTTCAATATGAACTAGGAAGTGATGAGAGATGGCTATGGGAGGGCGACTTGAAAGTATGAGACTATTCCATTAAACCATTTCTGCTTAAAACATAGAAAATGAGGCAAAATCGTTTATGTGCAGGCTTTTGTGACCCCCTTACCTCAGGAAAAGCTCAGCAACTATGGTATTTAGAGTGGCCCCCAAGAAAGAGAAAAGTATCTTTGACAATCCTTGTCCTCAGACCCTCACCTATCTGGGGACACATAGGTCTCTCCCATCTGTTTAATGAAGAAATTTCACATGGGACCCAAGGCACCTATGACCCAGTTGCTGGACGTGGCCTTCCTGTGCTCAGCAACTGGGATCAGGAGGAGGATCAAAAGAAGAAAGCGAGAATTAAAGCTGTTGTGATTGGCAACGCTTTAGACTCATCCAAACCATATAAGGGAAAACCCAAAGATGACTGAGTACAGAAAAGCTGGACACTGGACACTGGGCACGTGGCTACAGCCAACCACTGCCGCAGCAGCCAATGTGTCTGCTCATGGCACTGAAAGGTGGGTTGTCCCTGCTCCCAGAGAGGAGCTAGACCAGTCACCATCCTCGCTTCCCGCTCTGAAGAGGCCCAAGGGAACCTGAAATGCCCCATCCATGGACATCACCTTTTCCAGTAAGGAGCTGTTGAAGTAATGCAATTACTTCATTCTGTTTTCACTTATTTCACTGGAAAATCCTTCTTTAGATCTACAGCCAGTTGGGGTCCAGGAGACCCCTAACTGGGATTCTTTACTCCCACTCTGACATGTCTTCCGGAAGGCCAGATGTTTAACCATGAGTTTCTAATTGTCCCACCATGTCCTACTCCTTGTTAGGAAGAGATTCATTAGCAAACTGGGGGCAGTTCTCCAGTTCCAACAAAGGCCCAAACAGATTTTACCTGTTGGGACTATGCTAGCCTCCCTGACCTAAGCAGACAACAGGTAGACCGTGCTGCGTGGTATAATAAAAACTTGACCTAGGAAAACCTTCTTCCTCTACATATCAGAAAAGAAGAAACTACTTTGGGTATAACGACAAGGCAGTGCCATACTTTTCAAATGAAAAGTTAGATGGCGTGGTTGCTAAATGGCCACCCTGCCTACGGGTAGTAGAAGCTACACCTATGCTAACAGGGGAAGCTGCAAAACTAACTTTAGGACAGAAACTAGAAGTCCTGACTCCCCATCAGGTCAGAGTGATTCTTGAGATCAAAGATTACTTATGGTTAGTAGGGGGATGGCTTGCCATGGATCAGGCCATCCTCTCAGACACCCCTGAGGTTATTATAAAACTTGCACTACTCCTAATCCTGCCTCTCTCATGTCTAAGGGCCCAGAAGTTAGCCATTCTCCAGAACAAGTTATCGCTATGCAGGCAGGCAGGACATCCGCGGCCTGCCTCTCCCAGACCCTGAGGAGGTGCGGTTCACTGACGAGAGTAGCGCTGCTGAAGAAAGGTATCAAAAGGCAGGTTACACACTTATCAGTCACAGCAGGTCGCTGGTGCAGAGACGCTCCCCTGGGTGGCGATGGTGGACTCTTAGAGACCAGGCGCTAAACTGCAACCCCAAGCCCACTTACCACAAAGCACTAACACTGCAACTGAACTGGAGTGCTGAGGGTTTAGTCCAGAGAAAGCAACTCCACATTAACATCTTTGTCTTAAAAAAACAAAAACACAATAACATGCATACCATAGGTTAGGCACTGCTGTCCTAGGGACCTCTGCTCAAAAGGTAGAGCTAATGGCTCTTGGGCACGAATATTAGGAAAAGATAAAAAGTTAACTATCTGTACAGACCCCAGACACACTTTCCTGGTGCTGCTGCCCATGCTGTGGTCCAAAAAGAAAGAGTCTGATGACTAATAAGTGAGCATCTATAAAACAGAAGCGGGAAATTCTACAACTCTCAGACGTAGTCTGTCTTCCTAAGCAGGTCTCTTCATTTATTGCAAGGGACCCCAAAGAGTCATCTCTAAAGTCTTCTTGGGAGCCAGGCATGGTGGCACACGCCTGTAATCCCAGTACTCGGCAGGCTGAGGCAGGTGGAGGCAGGTGGATTGCTGCAAATTCGAAGCCAGCCTGAACTACATAGTGAGACACACTCTGTTTCAAAAAACAAAAACAAGTCTCCTTGGGATATCAAAAGGCTGATAGGGAAGCCAGAGGGAAGCCCTCAAGACCTTAGCCTTCCTCCTAGTTCTGGAAGAACCATTCTGGTCCTATCTCAAGGGACACAGTGACATGCTATAACAATCCTACATGGGAAATGGTCACTAAATTTTCACAAGACTAAGAAAAAAGCTCTTCCTGAGAACCTTGGAAGACCTGAGACTCCTCTTCAGAAAGCAGGACTCCAGCATTGCTCTGGCTGCAGACAGTCACTAACGGCCCTAATTCACCACAGCTTAAGTCGATCCTGTGTGAAGACTCCCATTGTTAATTGGATCCGTGGTGGTGGCAACCATGCTGGCAATGGCTCGAGGTCCCTTGGTAACTATCAGACCCTGTCTTCGCCATGCCTTTTCCCCTACAAGACACATGGCAGTCTAACCTGCTCCTCACATTTTGGTTGCACACCCCCAACGTAAGAGCAAAGGTACTTTCTTTCTGCCATTAAACTGACAGCTCAAAGGTCACTAATTCTTTTCTCACTGTAGCTTTGCGCAGTGGCAGTATCGTAGCCGTGAGGTTTATCCGAGGCAAGATTATTGCCAATCATTTCTCACTGTCCTCTGATGGGCCTTTTCTACCCCCTAGCCAGTGAGCCATAACACTCCAGGGTCACTGGAGAGCACATGCTCCCCAGGAGGCAGGGCCCGTAGTCCCTTCCGGTCAGAAGAGGCCACAGGACAGAGACCTCCACTCCCTCAGCACCCCACACAGAATTGTGGGGTATATGTCTCTCGGGGGGGAAATGGGCAGGAGATTTGTCTTTGTTACTTTTCTTGCTGCTGAGACAAAATACCCACCACCAAAGTTACAAGAAGAAAGATTTATTTTGGCCCACAGTTGGCAGAGGTTTCAGTCCAAAGTCAGTCAGCTCCGAGGCAGGGCAGCATCATGGAGGAGAAACAATTCAGGGAAGGAAGAAGGCACCAAACTGTAAGAGACAGTACCACCTTCCTTCTGCCCCTCTATATTCTAGCTAGGCCTCCCGATGCAGGGTGGGTGCCAAGCCCATGGGCAGATTTAGTAACCACACACCCTCAGTGCCAGCAGCACACACTCTGGATCCAGCAGCTGTGGAGAAAGCCCCCCCCCATGACCACACGAGGCGGAGAGGGGACGTCTAGATTGAGCCCTAACAGGGCTGGAGTGGGCAAAGCCAGCTGCAGAAGCAGGTGTCACTGTTAATGACGAAATCCCAGGGCTTGTGTGCAAAATGGTTCCAAAAGTCCAGCGTGTGGGCTTCTCTGGAGAAGGCGCAGGTTTTGGACAGGACGGAGAGGCCCAAGGTCGGCCGGGGATTGGGCACACGGAAAGGACATCCGCAGAGCTTGGCCGTGGGGTCCTCCCTGGACGGTGACCCTCCTCCCGCTGCAGGGTGTGCTTCTCTTCCTACTTTTATTTGTCCCAGACTCACTCTGCAGAGCCTGTTTCCTTTTCTACCTTTAATGAAACTTTCCTCGGATTTGTGCCTGTCTGGACAACTCTTTGCCGAAGACAGACAGAACCTAGAAACCACCTCCAGGACCCCCAAACCAGGAACAGAATGGTGATTTCCTGCCAAAGGAGAGCAGGGCAGAGCTCGCCGTTCTCCAACCCACCCTGAGGTCTCAACGCGGCCTCCTGCACTGAGGGAGACCCGGGCTGTCCCCACCACGCGGAGCAGGAGGAGGGAAGCCCCGGGTGGTCTCGGGCGGCCTCGCTCCCGCATCAGCCGTCACCTAGGACAGTACCTGGGAATCAGGTGCATTTGTGTCGTTTTCTAGGTGTCCCAGCAGAGTGAACTGCGGCCCCGGGAGGGGGCAGGGTCTCTCCCCTAACGCTCAGCCCTCACCCTGACCTAGTCCTCTGCCCGCTCACCCCTCCCTCGCCCTTGCCGCAGCTCACAGCCCCGCAACCTCCTCAGGCGTCTGCTCCGCCCCCCGCCGCTGCCTTTCCAGGTCGCTGCTGGCGCCCCAAGCCCAGCGGCCCCTGCCTCCCTCCAGGCCGCGGTTCCTGCCCCTCCGCCTCCTGCCCCACTCCCGAACCAGGCCGGGGTCATTCTGCTCTCACTTTTTCTTGTTGTATTTTGGTACAGGGTCTCACGAAATTACCCAGGCAGCCTCACACTTGCAATCCTGCGCCTCGGCGTCCACAGGAGCCCTCTCCCGACCCACTGTCACCTGCTTCCTGCACACCACAGCTCTTCTGCCCTTTCTCCGCGTCTCATGTGCTCCGCTGAGCCACGACCTGGGCTAAATTCAGCCAAATGCTAAAAAAGAGGCCATGTTTGACGTTTTCATCGTATCGCTTTATGTTCCACTATAAAGTGAGCTCCATGAAGACTGAGACTCTCGTCGGACTTGTTCACTACTCTATTTCAAAAGTTTAAAACTTCACAGCACAGGGAAGATACTCTCATTTTTTGCTGAAAGGGTTAATAAAACCCAATCTTCAAAATAAGAATTCAAGTAAAAACACTAATGGTAAAGGTGGACCACTACAGCTAGCAAATCGAGGTGCTTCTTGCCCTAGAAGAGCCACTCAGAGCAGCCGCAGCGTGTACTTTCATCTGTCTTCTGTTCGCGGGGGGCAGAGCCCAGAGCACCAGGAGCAAGTGCCCCGCCCCTGGGCACCAGACCCCGCCCTCCCGTGCATCTCGTTAGTCTGCTTTTTGCCGCTTTAAAAAGCAGAAGTGAGATAGTCTGACACGATGGCAAACTAGGACGGGCTCCCAGTGCCATCCCAGGGAATCCAGCGGCCAGAGGATGAAAATGCCAAGCTAAGAAGCCAGGAGACCTTGGGCAGCAGGTCAGCCAGGCCCCAGCTGAGGAGAGGCCTGTGCCGGCCCAGAGCAAACGCCGGGCAGGAAGTGAGGGGCTCGCCACGCTGGCCCTTTCTTCACGCCCACCGCCCTGATGCTCCGTTGCCTGGGCAACTCTTAGGCAGCCTGAGGCTGGCGTGGCCGAGCGGGCAGTCGGGAGTGCCTCAGACCCTGGCACGTGGCACTGCAGAGCTCTCACCGGGGCTTTCCTCTCTCTACTCGGCGACAGCTACCAGAAAAGCCTCTCAGAGACACAAACCGGAGTCCAGGGATTGATCTGCAGGCAAGACCGCTCATACCCCAGAGGAAAACGAGCTCAGGGAGAAATGTCTAAACTTTCGCTAACGACAAAACCAACAGAGAGAAAATCAAACCACCGCATCAGTCCAAAGCCAGCTACCGGGTCAGTATGGAAGAGAGTAAGGCAAGGGCGGGAAAGGCCTTCAAAGACACAGGGCCAGAGAGAAAGAGAGAGAGAGAGAGAGAGAGAGAGAGAGAGACTGCACATACATGTGTGTATATGAGAGACAGAGAGAGAAGGAGAGGGAGAGGACTGACACAGAAGTATCATAAATCTATATAACAGGAGGCCCAGAGAAGAGGGAGGAGGAAATATCTTTTCTTTTCACTGGACAGGGGGGTCTGAGACAGGGTCTTGCTCTGTAGTCCAGGCTGGCCTTGAACTCACTATGTAGTCCAGGCTGACTGCAAACTCTCAGCAATCCTCCTGCCTCAGCCTCCGGAGTGCTGGGATTACAGGCGTGCACCACCGTGCCCAGGTAGGAGGAAATATCTGAAGAAATAATAATAGAGCTGAGCAGTAATAATAATACTACCTTAGAGGCTGAGGCAGGAGCATCACTAGTTTAAGGCCAGCCTGAGCTACATAGTAAGACCCTGTCTCAAAAATGAGATTGTACACCTGTAATCCTACCACTCAGGAGGCTGAGGCAGGAAGATCACTATGAGTTCAAGGGCCACTAGGTCTACATAGTGAGTTTTTGACCCTGCATCAAAAATAAAATAAACACCTCAGGTTGCAAAAGCTCACAGAAAGTGAGTAAGTAAATAATGATAAGAAAAATTAATTACTCATAAATAATGAAAGAAAAGCAAAAAGAAAGAAAAATCCTAAAAGTTTACACAGAGAAAAAAAGCAAGCCAACATAAAGGAAAACGAAGAATCCGCTTGACTCCAGAATTCTAGAAGGCAACACTGGCTTTACAAAAACAACAAAGTAGTATTTTCTAAGGTAAAGTTTTGGTTACTTTTTTCTTGTTTTTCAGACAAAATACCCAATGCCCAAAATGAAGGAAGGAAAGGTTTATTTAGCTTACAGTTTGTAGAGGTCTCAGTCCATACTTGGCTGGTTCTGAGGCAGAGTGGCACATGGTAGAGGGCAAACATTCATGGCTACAGAGCACAGCAAAACAACCAGCAAAAAGGAGGAATGGTGGCAAGCAGCTTCTTTCCTTTCCTTACATTGTAAACCGGCTACCCCCACCCACAGGGCGTGTAACTCTCACAGAATCTCCATGCCCTTCTCTTCCACAGGCTCAGGACGTACACAAAGAAAGCACCCTGGCTTCCTGTTGAGTCACTCAGCCAAACCTCTAGACTCCCCAAGTTGACACAATGTATCAACCATAACAGGTATCAAGGAAAAAACCCTTCAAACTTATGATTTATATGCAGTTAAATCATTCAAATACAAGGATAAAATATACCACAGGCATAAAGGCCTCGAAAGTCTTATTTCACAAAGACCTTCTTACAATATTCTAGCTAGAAGAAATACCTATTCTGGAACGTACTACAAAAATGGAAGGGGATTTACTTATTACCTAAGTAAGATACAAAACACAACAAAGTAAATCTGTAACCACCCAGAACTAAAATTCTTTTAAAAATAAAGGTGCATTTTTTTTTCCAGCGGATAAAATGAGAAGAAAATGGAAGCAGCTAAAATAGTACGAGGGTCACAGACACTCAGAGGTTTAAAAATTCAGTAGGAAAAAAATAAGTGCAGATATTTTCAAGCCCTGGTAAATGCACTATCAGAAGAATAAAAACAGAAACGTGTATCTTTTAAACTAGGGGAGCTCCGAGCTATGCAACATATGGTAGGGAAGAGGAGTAGAAAAATAAACAAAATCTGAAATAAAATGACCGAAAATGTCAAAATACAAAAATCTCTCGTGACTGCTAGACGTCAGAGTAGAGCCCAATGACACGCTAAGAATGACGGGCGTCTTTTAGTAAATGGCCCCTGCAGAGAGCACATGGCGGAGGCGCTAGAGGACGGATAGAGTCTAATGAGGAAACAATGTCGTCCACAACCCTCCCTCCCATAGAATTTTCTCTCTCAAAGGGTATGCTGTATTTTTTCAAAAAAAAAAAAAAAAAATACCTTTTTCACTTAAGTGTTAAAAACTGTTCCACATAAATACACAACCTTACGATCTGTCCTGAGACTGTCTTGTAAGTTGTCCAGGCTGATGTCAAACTTGGGACCCTCCTGCCTCAGTGCTCCGACCACCTGAGACTGTGGGCACAAGTTACCACAGCCGGCTCCCCATGTAATGGTTTCCAGTGGCTGAATGAAGCTCAGCCTCCACCTAACAGAGATGACTACACAACGACGTACTTGATACCTGTGGGTTAGATAGTTCCGCCACGGCCAATTGTGGGGTGCACGTACAGGGCTGGGCACGCACCCAAGGGCCTCGGGCCTGCTGGGCAAGCACTGCGCTGCACCCCCAGAACCGAGCTCTAGGTTTTCGCTCTGCTAAAATGCCTGATACCTGCTCCCTTCCCCAGCTGCCCCTCCCACACCCCCGGGGTTCAGAGGCTGCGGGGTAATGGGCGTGCGCAGGCTCCGTGGGGGTAACGACAGCCCGCTGAACATCTCTGGCGCCCGTGTGCCCCGCTCTCGCTCCCTCGCCCTGCTTCTCATTGCCACGCCCTTGCAAGACCGTCTCTGTTCACCATCTCCACTTCTTCAACCTTCGTTTCTCCTCCAGAAAACCACTTCCGTGACGATCTTCACGGCCTCTCACTTTGCTCAATCCAATGATCAGTTCTTCGGCGGAAGGCTGTGAGACGGTCCTGCTCTCTGTGGCCCAGGCTGGCCTCACACTCGCTGTGACCCTCTTGCCTCCGCTTCCCAAGTGCTGGAATTAGATGTGCGCACCCCACACCCAGCTGTCACTCCTTTGCTGAAGGCGCACTTTGCTTCCACCACGCTTTACTGGCTTTCTCAATGGCCATCGCAATCTTCTCGGCTAGGCCATCTCACCCCTTCTGACCTCTAAAAATCAGAGGCCTGGCCATCTCCATTCTTGGCTTTTCCTCTGTGTCCTTACAATTATTCACTTAAGTAATGGCATCACCTGGCCTCAGAGCTTAAGCATCTTCTATCCGCTCCAAGCCCCGCTGTTTCTGTCCTCTTCGGAGCGCTCCCTGGAGTCCACGTTCATACATCCAGCTGCCTCCCGGATACCTTCTCCAGGTGAAACCCACCACACACAGGCCAGTGCATTTTCTTGTCCTGAGTCCGTTAGGTGATGGGAATGGGCATCCACCCAGTTTAAAACCCACCCTTGGGGGCACAGGGGCAGAGGCTTGGGGGGCCTGGGCACAACACCCGGCCTAGTACAGCAAAACCAGCAGCCACTACAACCACTTCCCTTACCCATAAGGCTTCGCTACTCCGTATGATCTGCTGGGTGCATCTCCCACCGCTCTTGGCCTTGCTTGCTCTTCTTAGACACTTCCTACTGTTCCTAAAATATGTCAAACACATTCCTAAAGGTCCTGGGGTCCCTGCTTTCGGGCCACTCTCCCCTAGGTTCTCGTGTCACTCACTCGGCCACGTGGTTCAGGCGTCTGCTCCACGTTCCCTTGTCCCAGGCCTTCGCAGACTGTGCACCTGGAAGAGCTGCCCCACCCCTTCACTCGCCCTCAGCTGGGTCCCACGCACCCTGAATGGTACCTGATGATATAGTTCATATCGATTTGCCTGCTTCATCTCTTCCCCACTTAAGACACAGATCCCGTGAAGGCAGGGGCTTGATCACATGCGCTGGTGTACTCTCCGTGCCCAGAACACTGCCGGGCACAAATACCTACTTCATCGGTGCTTTCCCAGCAAACACCGACAGACGCCCTTGGCCTCGCATCGTTATGCATCGCTTCACCACATGCTGATAAAGTGGGTTCACGCACTTCACCAAGAGATGGCAGCTGTGGGCAAGAGCGAGGTGACATGAGGAAGTGGCGTCCACCTCTGTCCCCACTGAACACAATTATACAGTCATCGGTGAAGCAGAGAACGTTCGCATGCCCGGCTGCAGGGCCAGGACCTAACTAGGTACAAGTCCCAGGAAGTCTAAACAGCAGCACAATTTCCTCACATACACATCAAAGTCAGTAAGCGCGCACTGCAAGTGACGCAGAAACAAGCTGGTGACTCAAAGGCGAGAGACAGGCGGAAGTTTTTTCAATTAGATTACTTGTAAAGAACATGAAACTGCAAATACTTACTATAATTCACTAAAGAGATCTTCTGCAGTTTTGTCACCTGCAAAGCAGTATCAGAATCCAGCAGAACAAGGTGCTATGGAATCAAACCTCTAAGATACCTAAGAGTATCGAACACTATGTGCGGCACAAGAAATCAAATGGAGTTGGAATATTTTGTTTTTGCCAGAAAGTCTACAAGGGATCCAATTCAGAGGGTCAAATGGCAATCTTACCAAGTTCTGTGGAAATCCATAGTCTTCACAGTGCTCAAGAGGGGAGAAGTCTGAGAGCACTACAGCAGGAAGAGGCTGGTGCAGGGTGTATTCCAGGCAGGCTCCGCAAGTGAACCTTCAGCCTCGGCCTGGGCCTTTTGTAATTCATCAGACTAAAGGGACACTTTCCTCCTAACTCACCAAAGGCACTGCTGTGCTAGACATGGTCCTGAGCATGGGGCTTGGGACACACGGGTTCCTAGTACCGTTCATAAGAACCATTATATCGATTAACCCAAATTATTGCCTGTAAGTGAGTATTAGACAAAGTCCTAGCAATGCAAATAGAATGGCACAAGTGTTGGGCAGGATCTACAGAATCTGGCCTCTAAAGTAGGCCAAAATGGGGAAATAGAAGACTGAAAAAAAAGAGGTCTGGGTTTGGACAATCTCATTGCTACAACAGGGTTAGCCCAATACCACAAGCCTGGGCAGAAGTACTGGCCAAGTTCTAAGTCTCCAACCCAAAACTCTACAGAAGGTTTGAAGTAATACTTTTGTCCACCTTGATTAAGTTTGTAAACTTGTTTTCTAAGCACACAGGAAGAGCCAGGACTGGTGGCACACACCTGCAGTCTAGAAGCTGGTCACACTCTAGAAGCTAATGTAGGAATACCCCAAATTTGAGGCCAGCCTGGGATACATGACAAGTCCAAGTTTAGCCAGGACTACAGTGAGACCCTGTCTCGAAAAACAGATAATTTTTAAAAAAATAGATAAATACATATATACATACCTATACATATATACATACACATGTACGTGGGGAGGTAATCATTTGTGTAACAGGTATGCTCATTAACAGATGCCTTGGGTTTTTTAAGTGTTTTTTTTTTCCTTAAAGTTACATGTCTCACTTATTAAAGTGTGGGAATATTAGATACAGTAAATTCCTCAGCATGCTTTGAAAAGCTGAAGCACTTAATCAAGTTTGTAAGTAGTATTTGATGAAGAGGTTTCATCTGCCAAAGAAAAGCAAATACTACATGCATTTTTCAAATTAACACACAGATAACCAAAATTTCCTGTGGATTTTTAAGTTATATTTAAGGTTTAAAGAAAAGTAGACTTTTAAAATTGTAACTTTAATAAG
Source organism: Dinomys branickii (assembly GCA_004027595.1). Classification (NCBI taxonomy): domain Eukaryota; kingdom Metazoa; phylum Chordata; class Mammalia; order Rodentia; family Dinomyidae; genus Dinomys; species Dinomys branickii. The sequence continues at coordinate 17,293 of PVLD010027967.1, forward strand.
CCAAACTCTGAGCAAAGCCTAAGTAACTCAGGGCCTGCACAGCATCGAATCAAAGAGCCCAGATTCAAATTCCCACCCAGTAATTCCACCTTAGGCAAGTTACTCCAATTTTTGCAACTCTTGGTCATTTTTTCTAAAATGAAATCTCTGCTGCACCAAAGCCCTTGTGAGCACCGAGTTAATACACACAAAGCTCCCAGGCCAGCTACAGAGCAGATCTGAAGTGCTGGGTGAATGCTCAGTCCACAGTAATCACCGCCCTCAGTACTGTCACCGCCTGGTGCTCTCTGTCAAACCCCAGCACGCTGAGGGCAGGCACAAGGTCTCGCGTCTCTGTACTCCCGGTTGTGAGCAGGCTGCCTGGCGGCTACACAGTAAATAGTGCCTGGACTGCAATGAGCCAGCCTAAAATTCCAGCTGGCGGGTCACAGCTTTCTAGCTGTAACGCGCGAAGGAAGCCAGCACGATAGGTGACAGGGCAAAGGCACCAGACGGTGGAGGGGACAGGCCCGAGGCTTTACGGAGCCAAGAGATGCGATCACTTACATTCTCAAGATCCAAACTCATTAAGGGGAATTCTGTTGGGGTTGGATACTAACAGTTGATCTCAATCTTGACTTTGATCTAAAATAACAGATTTACCCCAGAATTTAAGATTTTCCCCCAATAAATTTAATCTAACACAGTTCACTCCAAAATTAATTACTTTAACTTTTTCCAATCACCAAAACTCGCTTCTGACCTAAAGTACAGCACAGCCTTAACTCGTTCAGTACAGGCGCCCTTTCTAATTGCTCCTACAGCTTTCCAGCACTTTGGCCCCATCCGGGCTAATTACCGCCCCCCCCATGGAAACTTTCCTGGTGCGGTTCCACTCAGCCATTTAGAAGGCACTGCTTGCGTCAGACTCCACTCTCTGGTTGGATAGAGGAGGCTGTTACTTCAAACCCTGGTTTTTCTAGGCGACCTAGAGTCACACCTCACCGAGTATAGTGGGTACAATGCCTCCTACTAGTGACCTTCTGAAGCAAAGGCTTTATCTGGCCCTCCAGATCATAGCTAATCAAGCCTTCCTCGGAGCACAGTCCACGCAAGCTGCCCTTCTTCCAGCAGACATCCAGCCACTACAGTGGCGGTAATAACTCAGTCACCGCAGGGCTCCGCAGGCTGGACGCTGTACCCACTCCATTTAATGACTTGCAGAACCCCAGGAGGAAGAGACAAAGGCACAAAACAGGTTTTTAAAGGTGCCATTGCCTGGGTGTCTCACCCTGCTGCCTTCAAAGGGTTCTTGCACTTGCAGATTAGCCAGAGCAGCCTCCTCACACGGAACAGGGCCCCGAGAACTGGTCTCTTCATTTATAAATTAGGAAGTTGGAGCTGGGATGGGGTGCGGCAGAAGAGCACCAGCATGAGTGAGGCCCTGGATTCGACCCCCAGGATCGCAAAAAGGAAAGAAGGAAGGACCGAGGGACATGGGGACGGACGAGGGGGTAAAGAAACCAAAGATCAGGCTGGGGATATAGCTCAGTGGAATAAGCGCCTGCCTAGCAAGCGCAGGGTCCTGAGTTAGATCCCCAATACCGCCAAAAAAAAAAAGAAATCAAAGATCAAAGAATGGGGGCCGGGGATGTAGCTCAGCAGCGCAGCACCTGCCTGGCAAGCGCAAGGTCCTGAGTTCAATTCCCAGTACCAAAAACCAAAAAATCAAAGAATGTACAGCCAAGAAATAAATAGACTAGACACTACAAGTCTGTCCGATTCCAAAATTCCCGCTGTTGCCCGCTGCGCTATGCTAGCTACACATTTTTAATGAGGCTTCTCGCAGAGCCCCTTGCCCCTTCAGCGAAGGGGAGAAAAATCTGCCCTTCAAGGCTGCACTTCACATTGTACTTCTACGTTTGAACGAAGAGAGGAGAGGAAAGGAAACACTGCAGCAAACATTCCCTCCAAAGGGCCAAACTGGGACTCCCGGGAAGATGGCGACCGGGTAGGCAGCAGAGAGAGAACCTCCCAGAGGATTACCACCCAAACAATGAAATATAGCAATATGAAGACAGAAATGAGGACTTCCGGGAAGAAGACGACCAGCCGAGAGAGTGAGTGCGGAGGGAAGAACGGCTTCAGCTCCTGAACCCGACAGAGAACGTGCTACTGGGACAAACTGCGCCAAACCAGGCAGCGCTCCGGGATCCCGCTCAGAACCCCACCCCCGCAGCCAGCGCTGCGCGAACTGGAGCAACAGCGACTGGTTGGCGGGATTTCTGAGTCGGGGAAAATCTCCATCCAGGGAAAAACATCTGAACGGCACTCCTGTCTGCACGATCACAGGGTGAGTTAAGTGCACGCTCTAACCGGTTTTTCCTGAATCGGGAAGAAGCTTAGCCCAGCAAGAGACATCAAAGCAGCTTTAAGGACTGCGGGATCTCCCGGGTGGGAAGACCTAATTAGGCATCCCAACGGGTTTTGTGAGGGGGGAAGGAGCTCCACCCAGGGAGGAACACCTGAGTGGCCTATCTGCAAGAATCCTGGGGTGGCGAGCTGTCTATTTGCCCCGGCCAGGTCTTGGGGTAGGGAGTAGAAGCGGAAATCTTAGCAGACAGCTTAAGGGACATTCTCCCAAAGAGAAGGAATCATTGGAGCAGCCTCTGCAGCAGACCTTTGCCTGCTGAACTGCCTGTGGAATTTATAGCTCCACATTTTGAATCTGATACCCAAAAATGGGAAAACAGAGGAACAAAACTCAGTCTC
>PVLD010027968.1:0-20041 GCA_004027595.1 Dinomys branickii
AGGGAGTTATTTCTATAGCTGTTCTTGGGATTGTGGTCTATTTTTTCTCTGTCTAGAATATCTTTTAGTGCTTTTTCCAATGCTGGTTTGGCACTCATGAATTTCTTCAGTTGTTCTTTGTCATGGAAATATTTTATTTCTCCATTGAATTTGAGGGATAATTTTGCAGGATACATCAGTCTGGGTTGGAAGTTGTTTTTCTTAGAATCTGTAGTATCTCGCTCCAAGCTCTTCTTGCTTTCATCGTTTCCGTTGAGAAATCTGCTGTGATTCTGATGGGTTTTCCTTTATAGGTGATCTGTTTCATTTCTCTGGCAGCTTTTAATATTGTGTATTATATCACTTAATGCTAAGGAATAATTGATGATGGGTTATTTGATCAATCTTGTATGTCTGTATGTGTTATCCTGAACACACACTTCGAAGATATCAATATGCAAAGCACCAACTACTGTCGGTTTTTTTTTTTGTCTTTGGTTCTTTGTTTTTTCTGTTTTTCTGTTGTTGAGAGGATTGTCTGACCAATTTTGCATGTCTGTATCTGTGTTCATATATATACACTTTGAAGATATCAATAGGTAAAGCAACAACCACTGTTGAGTCCATGTCACCTTGTCTGTAAATCAGTTTTGATTGTACTCTTTTTTATGCTAATTTGTGTCTGTTTGTTAATATGTTTTTGTGCTTTTATTTTTTAAAAAATTTAAAGAAAAAGAGGGAGTATGTTATAGAAACCACTGAGAGACTGCTTTTATTGCATTTAGAAAGCTGCCCATATAGACTTAGTACATAAATAGAACTTGCTGGAAAGCTTCCCTCTGTGGTGTCAGTAAAGCACTATTGTTATGGATTGTGTCTAGATGTCCCCTCGCAAAGTATCATGCAGGCATAGGTGGGCTTTTTCAGAGGCAGCTGGATCAGTGTGTAACTGATTCATGGTACAACGCTATGATTAAGGGTACCCTAATAAACTAATATAAATTATTATATAGGGTATTATAATAATATTAATATTAATATAGGGTATTATATAGTTTAGTATTATATAGCATTATATAGGGTTATTAGGGTACCCTATCAGTTATATTAGTTTATATTAGCATCAGTACCCTGATACTAATATTTGTTTACATTAAGAGTGGATGGTTACTAAATCAGTCCACTGACTAGTTTGGCACCTCCCTAATCACAATAACCTGGATACAATATAAAGGATGGAGGGAAGCTTTTCTGCTCTTTCCCTTGCTTGCTTTTGCTGCCTTCTGTTTGCCATAAACTTGTTCTCTTCTGTATTGCCCTTTGCCAAGACACCTTTCCCGTAATTGGAACCAGCTGATTATGGATAAAAAGCTCTACAAATTGTGAGCTAGATAAGCCTTCCCTCCTTTAACTTTGGGTGTTGGGTATTTTGTCTCAGCAACAAGAGAAAAGTAACTAAGGCACCTATATGTGTTGGAACTCACAGGGAAGATGCCTATGTGGTGATGCCCTGGAAAGAAACCCATTGGCACATTGGGGAATATTTCCCATTAAAAGTGACACAAACTGTTGGCTACACTGAGGTATAACAGCCCAGGATGAGGGGCATTGTACAACCTGGAACTGAATCCAAATCCACCTGCAGTGGCCCTCCAGGGCTACCTGCTTACAAAGGGCAGAAATGTGTCACCTGTCAGGTTAGACATATTTAGAAGGCGAACCTCCATTATCACAGAACAGACAATAAAATGTGAGGTAGGAGCTGAGAGTAAGTTGATAAGCAGCACAGTCCTCCCCTTGGCTGCTCAGGTTTTATAGACACCCTTCTACATTTTAATTTCTATATACCAAGGAGATCACTCTGCATTTCCACCAAAAAAAATAGATGTCCTTCTTACTAGTACAGAATTTCTCACACACTATCTAAAGTGTCTGGTCATTGTGTCCATGGCCAGTTAAATTAATTACTTCTCCATTCTATTACAGACATAATAGCACTGCATATTCTTTTATCAGTTCATTCTAAGGTCACCAGCCCAGTGGCATATTTCTTTGCTGTGAAATGAGTTCTTATCATAAACAATATTTCTTGGAACATTGTGATCATGGACAGTGGTGCCAGCAGAATCATTACAGGGAGAGAGAGAAAATCTACATCCAGATTATGTATCTATTTTGGTGAAAGGCTATCTCAGAGCCCTTCAATTATGGAAGACAGCCAATGTCATCAATCTGTCACAGGGTAGAGAGACGGTTCCCTTAAGAATTGTGTCATTTTAGGGCTCATTTATGTTGTCTTCTTTTGGAAGATTGGGTACTCAGCAGGCCAGCGTTACCCTAGCTGAACTACTGGGAAGCTATCTTTTGAGATGCCATAGAAAGTTATTCATCAGGCGATGTCAGATCTTGGTACTCACTGAGATGTGGCTTTTTGGAGTGCCATGGAAACCTGGCCACAGAAACCTCACTGGCAGCATTCACTGGAAATCTGTTTTCTAGGCTTCTGAGGGTAGTCACGTGCTGGGAAATGCTTTCCATTGCAACTTATTCTGAAGCAGCTTTCAGGCTTGCTGTGCTGGGAAACCACTTTATAGTGTTGCAGATCCACTCCTGGGAAACTGTGTCATGCTGGGCTCAGGGCTGCATACTGCAAATGTTTGACAAGATGTACACACTGGCAGTAGGTTTAAGTACAGGAGCTCTTGCCTTCCGCACTGTCCCTTCAGCATCCTCTAGTGACAAAACTTTGTGAGCTGCAAGTGAGAAATGCCTACAGAGCCTAACCCCACCATCACACAGTCAGCAATAAACAGTGAGCTTGGAGATGAGGCACGGTAAGCGGCTCCAGCCGCAGCATCACACCGTGTGCTCTTCCCCACAGCCAAATTGCATGTCAAAGATAAAGGAGAAAAGGCATAAATGACATAATCTACCTCTATTACTTCCAGTAATTTTGATTCCCACACATGCAAACTTATGCTCCACTGATTTAGATGGTTGTGCTCAAGAGATGATGCTTTTGACTCGAAGTTACAGGAAAAGTTGTGTGAAATCAGAATGTTAACTTCCCTCTTCAGCATTCAGGTCTCCTTCTGATGTTATACCACCATGAAGAGAAGAGTGTTCCCACACTTACTGGGGTATTTGATCCAGATTATCAAGGAGAAATTCTGTTAATAAAACACAACTGTAAAGAAGCTCACATGTCACAAGGAATGTACTTGTCTTTTATTTGATATCTCATTCCCCACTGTATCACTCAATCGGTAATAGTAGCAATTCAACAAAGACAGATCCACAAAAAGAATAGGGATCCTGTGTGAATAAAGGCATCGATTGCACCGTCAAGAAGAAAGTTCCAACTGATTATTGGTCAGAAGAGATGAAGAGAATAGCAAAAGTGATGGTAGAAGACAACTAGGAGTTGCTTAATAATTCCTCCCAAACACCTACATATCTGGTGACTTACGTAGTGACATGTGTTGTCTTAATTCACCCCTCTTTCCTTCTCCCTAGTATTTCGTATAAAAATAACTCGTGATGGCAACATTTTAAGTTTTAGGTGAGAATCAAATGATATTAACGTTCTCTGCATCCCTCACCCCTGTAGACCATGTCATGATCTATGAAATAAGTGGAGTTCAAAATTAACAGGATGTAATCTGTTATGCAAGGATACTTATGAGGACTAACACGACTCTGGGAGGATTTACAGGGTCATGTTAGTTTTAGGTACTTTACTGCTTTCCTCAGACTTTTAGCCACCCCACTACTTACTACCTTGAGGATTTAGGTCAAATCAACATCTTGGAACCTTAGTTTGCCAATATATGAAATAATAAAGATGCTAACGCATTGAATGTGGTAATTGAGGCACATGATATCATGTTTATAAAGGAATTAGAAAACATTATAATAGTATAAAATTACAAGTGCTTCTTGGTTTCACTGACTTATAAAATTCTTATTTTATCCCCAAATAGTGAACAGAAAGAATTTTATAAAAAACATGCTTTCTCATGTTGGTGTCTATATAGCAGAGTTCTAATTTAGAAAATAACAAAGATGGAAAAAAAGGAAACACAGAATTCTGGTTCCCAGTAATTATTAATGACTTTAGGTATCTGAAAACATGTACTGATATCAGTGTGCATGATAGAAGCTTCTTATATCATTGTGGCCTGCCACAGATCCTTCTTTTACTATTAGCTGGTTCAGAAGACCCACGTGATCATCTCAAGTACATGCTGGACCTGAAATAGAATCTTCCTTTGTGCAGGGCCCATTGGGAGCTTGCAGGCTTGGAGGTCATTTGGAAATTGGATTCTCCCAACCATAGCTTATGACATATAGTATAAGCTATATGGTATATTGTTGATCCCAAATCTATACAAATATATAAGCCACTGTACACATTTTTGCACAGAGATACAATGTAGAACAAGTTTTCTCTGAGTTTAGAGGAATTATTCCATTGGTTCTACATTTTAGATCCCTAGAAACTTTATTAATGTAGCAGAGTGTTCATCCTATTGTGAGAGACATGTGAACCAAAGCCTGTCTTATTCTACAAACCACAATGATATGATATTTTTAGGGCCTATGATTAGCAAAGGTAAAGAGCCTGTGTGTCATAGAATGTACAGGAATTTCCCTTTCTCTGATGCCCAGTTATCCTGCTCAATATACACAAAGTCTTCTACAGTCATTTTACATTTTAATAGTTTACAATTTTTGTTTCAACCAGCTTTACTTTCATTAACAAATTTGAAAACACATTCATTAATTTAAGAGTCATGCTCTACTGACTAAGCTAGCCATGTAGCTATACATTCATTAATTTAAAATCTTACTTATTTTAAATCTCTAAACCAATTATTAATCTCCTTTTAAATGAGTAATTTAAATTACTCATTTTAATTTTACTTCTTTCCTATGACATCTGGAAGCATTTTGCATATTTTTGTTCACATTATTCTATTTGAGCATATGCAGCCTTACATCTCAATATTTTTAGTCCCCAGTATGACTTTTCTCTTTTTATGTAACACCCATTCCCATAATTCTGTTGCTTTTGTCTTAATTTTTCTCATAACATGATTTTCTGCTTCACTTTCCTGAAGCTCTACCTCTTTGCAAAGCTAAACCACTTAATTCCTATTGAAATGTGGTTAGGTAAAATGATGGTTTCTTTCTTGAATTATGTTTCCTTTTATTATTGCGTTTTTAGCAGTAGATAGTGTGGGGATGCAGTGCTTCTGTAAGCCTCCTAACATAATAGAAATTCTTCTTCAGTCTGAAGGTGGGTGCCATCTTGATGTGTCTCTAGGAGGTGTGCTCACCATGAGCTCTCCTGGGTGCTGTCTGTCCTTCTGAAATGTCTTTTGTTTCATTTTCAATCTTTGTAGAGTGCTCTATCTTCATGGGGTCAAGAAATAAATTCTACTTAGAGGTGGACAAATTGGTACTGCATTATTAGAGCACCCCTCCTCTGTCAGTGTAAATACATACAAATCTGATTATTTTTATGTCTATACCAATCTATATGCATAAGATAAGCTATTGATAAAAGAGTCTCTTTCTATATTTCTACTTCCTTTCTTATTAGCAAAAAGCTCATGTTCACCCCTACATACCCACTCATATACGTGACCTCTTGTGTGACAAGCTGTTACCCCTTTATCCTGCTCCCATGCTGGATTTGCAGATGGGATTTCTAGTCTCCACTGGATACTGCCATTAATCCCCTAACAAAAGCCTAGGCTATTGTTAGTTATTAGGTTTGGCCAATGGCTTTTAAAATACAAGATTCAATAAAAGCATACAGTGAATTTTGATTTTTAAAATTTTCTTATAGTAAACAATACGTTGCCATTAATCCCCCCTCAAAATACTCCCCTTGCTTCAAACACACTTATCCCAGTGTTCTTCCCATTTTCTGAAACAGTTTTGAAGGTCCTCTCTGCGAGTGTCTTTACTCAGACTGTCACGGCTTCCTTGAGGCTGGAATCCATTCAAAAGCCCCTTGCTAGTCATTTTGACTCTAGAGAAGAGTTAGAAGTCAGATGGTACCAGATCGAATGAGTAAGGTGGATCAAGACACACCACTGTAATGGTTTTATTCGACAGGAATTATAATAAACATTTAATCATAAAGGTAATCATAAACTGCTGTAAATGTTTACATAAAAACTTTATTACAGTAAAAGATGCATTGCCATTAATCACCTTCAAAAGCACACTTACTTCAAGCACACTTATAATTCTCAGCAAAATGTCTTCTATCGTAATGAGCTTTTTAATTTTTTTTATTTTAAAGAGAATAATAAAAAAGAACAACAGCAAAACACCAACAACATAGACAAAAGCAAGACAAAGCAAAAACAATAAAAATGATACTTGGTTTCTGAACAAAATGATAGGAATTATCAGTGGCTGTTATATTCCATATTATATGTAATGAGCTTTTGAAAATTTGAACATTCACTGTTCTTTTCAATCACCCAAAAGTAAACCAAGGGAGGAAAGAAGGGAAGGAGAGGGTGGAGTAAAAAGAGTAAGCGAAGGATAGCTGGTCAGCTGTGTTCTTACCCAACCTGTAGAGCTCAGCTCAGATAAATCTTTCTTGATGCTGTTTAAAGTAATATCAGCAAGCTCTCCCCATTCTGAGAGCTCTAAATGATCACTGTCTACTGCACAAGATTTAGCACTTCTTGATACATGTAAAATAACTGCTGCATATAATTAACTTTTATAGAATATCAGGCTCTGCATTTGTTTAAATACAATTTTCTTCATTTTCCTTCTATACCACCATTATATAAAATACACAGAAATTATATACACCCATAATTTTTGACACAGAGTTTGCAACTCATTTTAGAGATGAAGAAACTTGACTGGAAATTGGAATGACTTATCAAAGTATAAATAGTTTTAACATTTAGAATCGAGGAACTGGTAAATAAAACTTGAGAACTTGGTATATCCATGACATAGTTCTCACTCATACTACTTACCCTTTGCAAGAGAACTGAAACCCTGCCTGTGTCACTTGCACCAGGACTTGGGTAGCTAGAGCAGCCACTGGTTAGAGCACTGGGGCAGAGGGAGTTGATTCCTAAAATATTTTTCCCAGAAACTACACCATTCACAAAAATTAGCATCCAACTATATTAGTTAGGATTCTTCAGAGGGACAGAATCCATACAGAATATATATATAGTCATACAAGGGATTCATTAGGCAGGCTTACAGGATGAGAAGCAGAAGAGGCCCAGTGATAATCTGTACAGTCAGAGGTGGAAGAGAACTCAATGGCCATCTGTGTGCTACAGAGCTAGAGGATACAATAGCATTCAAAGGTTGAAGGCTTGGAAACTCACTGTAGAGTCACTATGTAACTCTGTGTTGGAAAGCTAAAGAATGTGTACGAGAAGCTTGAAGAAACTGCAGATCAACATCCAAAAGCAATGGTGAAGACCACAGCTCCTATATAAAAGAAAAATGCTTCCTTCCTCTTTCCCCTTTTATTCTGCTTATACTATAAACCTATTGGCTAGAGCCACCCAGACGTATGGCTCTTCTCTTCCCAGTGTGATGGCCTATATGTCAGTCATCCACAGACACACCCCCAATTTACTAGTAATCTGCTAGCCAGCGATGGTGAACCTATGACACACATGCTACAGCTAGTTGTTTGCTACCATTGAAAGATTTAACAGGTTCACCATCACTGTGCTGGGCAATTTTTTACTCAAATCATGTTGACGTAGCACAATTAATAATCACGCCAAGTCTGATGTCCACCAAGCTTGGAAGTATAAGTCTGATCCCAGGAAAAAGCAATAACTATTTTAGAGCAATATCATAAAAATGGCAATAGTAAATAATGTCTGCAATTTGAAACCAAAGATGGCTTTTCATTTTAATTAGTTTCTATCTCACTATTTAACAATTTATTTTTGCTAATTTCAAATGTATACATACTAGGTACTAATTTTAACTACACATTAACAACTTAAGTATGAAGTGTGGAGTCCTTCTAATCCACAGATCCTTTCTAACCACTATTGTCAGCATTGGCTATCTCCCTTCTTTGGCCTCTCATTATTTAAAGTATGTGATTATTTATTCTCTAGCCATGGGCTCTTCCATGAAACTTGGATATTGTTCAACAGAGTGAATACCTACCATCCCAGATCCACTGTAATTCTCCTTATGATATTTTCCACAGCCTATCTCTAAACCACACACATATACACATATATATCACACAACACACACATGCACATACACACACATGCAGTTTAATTATTTTCATGTACTTTTGAAGACCAAAGTCTTCATCTTACCCTAGAAAGTTCTCAATAGTCCAGTTTCTGTCTATCTGTGCACTTTCATAAAACCCAACCTCTCTCCCTGTCTTTCTAGACTTTAATGCTGTAAACTTGCCAGGTTCTCTTTACTGCAAACCCTTTACACATGCTTCCCCAATGCCTACCATGGACCCCTTTCCTTGACCCTCAAAATCTGTTCTTACAGTGTTCTATATGTAGTTTTGCTTAATAACACTTAGGATAGGTGGGATTCCACATAGATTTTTGTGGCTCTATACTTTCTGCCATCCTAATCTCATTGCCATTTCAGTGTAGGCAGACATTATGTCCACTTCACTTCACCTCTTCATGATTTAAGTACAATTTTTATCATGGTGAAGGCTTAAATTAATGTTTGGTGAATACATCAATAACGCCCTTACTGATTTATTCTCCAAATTAAATTTCTACTATTTTTTAGCCCCTGTTGAAATTAGGATACTTAATTATATACCATATGGAAGAAGAATGATGGCCTCGCAAAGACATCCAAGCCCAAATCCAAGGAATATGTGACTATATTGTCTTACATTGAAAAGAGACTTTGTAATGGAATATTATTCAGCTACAAAGAAAGGTAAACTTGGGGCTTTTATAGGAAAATGCTCACAAGAGACCATACTCATAAGTGAAATAAATCAGACCCACATGTATAAATACTATATTGTCTCACTAGTGTAAGAACCCAAAAGAGTGAATAAAATTTAAAAGGTACAAAAGATATGAAAGGGAAAGAAATTGTTCAAAGGAAAGAACAACTGGGATGAGGGAAAAGAGAAAGAAAAGTAAGAGGAAAATATGTATATAGGTGTATACAGGATAGCTAAGATAGTTGTACAACAGATTTCTTTTACTTTATTGAAAGAAACAGTTAGTGTTTACTTGTTTGATCAATCGTACATGCCTATATTTTTTATGAGTAACCAATTTGAACATACCAATATGTAGTCCAGCCAACATTGTTAATTTCCTGTCACTTGTCTGAAAAGATGTATTGCTTGTATTGTTTTTGTGTTATTTTGTAAATGTGTGTGTTAATATGTTTTCTTTCTTTTATCTTTAAAATAAAAAAAAGAAAACAGAAGAGACTTTAAAGATGCTTCTTCTTCAGGATCTTGAGGTCAAGAAATTATCTTGAATTGTTAGAACTAGTCAACCATAATCACCAGGGTTCTTATGAATGATCAGGGAGACAACAGTCTGAGAGAGATTTGAAGATGACACACTGACGGTTTGGGAAATGGAGTAAGGAGCCATGAACCAAGGAATTCACATGGTTTTTAAAAGCAGATGAAAGCAAGGAACTCAATACCTCCTTAGAACCAACAAAAGTAACAGAGCCCTGCCAACCTTTTGCTTTTGAAATTCTTTCTCCTAGCTGCCACGAGGTAGATGGCTTTCCTCTGCCATACTCCTTGGCCATGATGTTTTTGCCTTGTAGGAACACAAATATCTTAGTCTCCTGACTTCACAAATTCTTATTATTATCACCAAGTCTGATCACAGTTGTACTTTGCGTCAGTATTGAAATTCTAATTATTGTACTTGTCTTATTATTGTACTGAGTGTCTCAGTATTGACAATTCTTATTATTGTCAACTGACTGCAGACTAAAATGATAAGTCAAGTAAATTTGTCCTCCACCAAACGGTGTACATCAGGTATTTGGTTCTGGTGACGAAAAGCTGATGAATCCATCAATGATTTTCTTTTTAAAACTTCAAAGTCTTCTTGTTAGTTAGGAGAGAATTTTAGGACTTTGGCTGAATTATAAGAAGTAACACTGAAGAATTTTCTTGACTGTCATTTAATTTTTTGTTTACTTATGAATAATGGTCAATATATAAAGGGAAATGCATCAAGCCCATATATGTCCCTCTACACCAGTTGTGCATATTTACTCCTTCATAGCTTTCCTGGGTTTGACCCCATGTTTAGAATTCCCATCCCTTCTTGCCTTTTATTCTTGTCATTGCTGCCTAGAACAAAGACCAGGAGTGTTTTACTGTGCTTTTACATTAGAACTTATCAGGGAATGTTTCCAAGAAATCCCAAGGCTATCCTCAAGGTTGCATTTAAAGTATTTACTGATGATTGCAGGAAGTGAGCTCACCACAGAAGCTGGAGAAGAATCAGAGATTGGTACACTTGCAGCAATTCCATAATAGTCATTCAAATTCACTGTCATGAATAATTGTCTCTAATAAAGTAGTAAAAATTATAATGGAAAAATAAAAATGCTTGTAAGTCTGAGCTAAAGAAAAAAAAGTTGGCCTTATTTCTGGTAAAGAAGGACACGTTTTTCATATCTGTTTTGTTACTCATCATATTATGTCTTACAAATTCAGTAATCTGAAAGGCAGCTTTTCCATCATCTTAGGAACCCATCGATGAATTATGGCTTTGCATTTCTCAGGGATTATGTTTAATAAGAATTTGCTTATAAAAAGGAAGAAATGATGAAGCAGCTTTGACCTTTAAACTCTTTATGTCTGGTTTTGAGTCTGAGTTCATATTCATCTAAAGAGAATATTTTGGCATGGAAATAAACTGAAATTTAAACACGTTTTTCCTTCTGTTTAACAGTTCACACATTTCCCTCCTCTGAAATGCCTTCGTGTCTTCCTTCTGTACTTACAAAGTGCTTTCTGTGGAGGCCTGGATAAAGTATCGCATTCTCAAAGGGAAGCCAAACAGGTTGTGGAAGATATAAAGATGTTAGTTATCCTGAGTTCTGCTGTAGTCCTAGGACTCTGTTCTTTGAGATTTTACTCAGGGACAATATTTCTCTTTGTGCTTTCATAAATGCTATTTTGGGTTTTCTCTGCAAAGAAATCACTGCTCTTTCCATCACTTTCAGACACGATAACTTGAAGCTTATAAGAATGAGGTGACTCACCCCAGTAACTGATGGCCAAGGTGCTGTGAGGCCAAATTGAAACTGCTGATCTAATTCAGGCTCCTCATTCTCTCAACAGCAAGACTAAATGAAGAAAAGTGAAATTTCTCCCAAATTATTCTGTGACTTAGAATGGAAGGAAATATCGGATGCAAATGCCTGATCTTGACTGTCAGTCGGTTTTCAATACTGAGGGCAAAGAATATAACTATTTAGAAGAATAAAGAAGTGTAGGCGTCATCTCATTCCTATCTTTTCTGTGTATTCAACAGCATTATGTTTAACTTGGGACACTTATACAAGTAGATTAAATTTCAATTAATGGAATGATTGTACCAACCATCAACTCTAATATTTGATAAGACTGCATAAACATGAATTCTGATGTTACTGACTTATTGAAGAACCCAAAACACTCTTGCATATACATCATCCACTTTATACTCACTCAAACATATTTTCAGATTTTTAGAAAACATTATACATAACAAAAAATGAAATTACATATTTACCCCATATCCCCAACTCCAGCACTCTAAGTAGATAAAATTTCTATTAATAATCATTATACTTTATTCCAGATGTAGTTTATTTGTATGTATAAGCACACATAGTATTGGTGTTATAAAATATAATGATAGCATAACATGCATATATTCTATGAGTTTCTTCTTCCTTGCACTTTACCATAGCCATCTGTGTTGGTATTTCATATTTACTGCATTCTTTTTCAGTACTAACGAATAAAGTGAACCTCTTAAATATCTGCCTATTATAAGTTATGTCACTGAAAGAACTTAAAGAATTGAAAACTAATGCTCAGTGAGTTTGATAAACTTTCTACTTACGTAGATATCTTAAGTTTATCAACTCAGACTTAGTGACAATGATAAGAATTTGTGAAGTCAGGAGACTAAGATTTGAATGTTTCTATATGTGCCAACACTAGGCAAGTTCCTGAGATACAATTTCCTTTTTTGTAACATGAGAATACTTAGCTCACTGGCACATTTGCAAGATCTAAATGAAATACCACATGGTAAGTTCTTGGCACAAAGAAGTGTGCATGAAATACTAGTTAATTCTTCTACTTCCCGCACATGGTGGGTTTGTCCCTTCCTACCAGGCAATGAACTATAAGAAATAAGTGTCATTTCCCTCTTACATTTATTTAGAGGAACTAGATTGAGAGTTGGAATATCCAGGTCCACCTCCTGTCTGTCCAAATGGTGTCTAATCCCCAAGTCAGTGAACAATCAGAACCAGAATCAGTAGTCTCTGGGCAGTCCTTGACTTTTCATCGTCTCTTATTCACATGACTTTCTCTGATCAGTGCACCCAGTTTAATTTTCATGAGCAATTATATTCATTTCTTGCATAAACCTCTGAGTTCCTTCTTTTTTATCACTCACTAGGCAAAGCACCCAACTTTAGATCCAGTGTTCTCCTACTATAACTTAATATATGTGCAGCTAAAGGTAACTGAATGGGGGAACATTATATGCACATAACTTTGGTGACCACGAATTTCAGATGGGCCATAGAATACCTCAAACTTACTTCCTTTTCCTAATCATGCTATCACTCATATACACATTATATTACATTATCTCTTCTTTTCTCAGACTATAAGCATCTACATCTATGACCCTTATTCCTTTATACTCTTTTAATTAGAAAGCAGAAACAATCAAAAGTAATTCAACAAGTTATTACTGTCGCTTTACCTACCTACCAGTATTGTTAGCCATATCCCATGGCGGCCCTCCTCTTACCATATTTGAAACCATTAACCCTTCCGTTTTAACTGTAATGGACACCAGACCTCCCTAGTCAAGGACATAGCTGACATTATCTACTCATGGACTCTTACATTACTAGTTTTTCTGGTTCTACTAGAATATTGCCCCAAAGTAAGACTGCCATCAAATATGCTTCTTTCTTCACACTGCAAGGGATGTATTCTTCATCTCATTCTTTTCAGCAATTCTTCTATGCTCATCCTTTAAATCCAGTCTGATAAGGTTTACAGCATCACTTTTCATCAAACTCTTCCTTCTAATGACTATGTTCTAATGTACATTTTATCTTGCCTTTTAGGAATGTTTGAACGGTTAATACTCTCATCTTTAACATCTTCTGTGCTGAGCCTTCGGGTTGCTACGTAGTTGGTGTCCTTCTGCCACACACAGCATCGTCTGTCTCTTAACTTTGTCTCCTTCTCTTTTTCTGTATTATCTGCATCCCCTAACTTCCAAACACGGAGTACTCCAGAGATCGACTTCTTGGTGACCTCTTTTCTCTAGAACCCCCATGAGATCTTACTTAGCTGCAAGGCCTCTAGTCTGTAAATATCATACTACTTGATACTGGTAACTTCCAAATTTTACTTCCTGGCCATCTTATTTACAAAGCAGACGTTTCTTCTCAATGCCAGACTTCCGTATACAGTGACTTACTAAAACCTGCAATTTTACATCTACTGATTTACTTACATATTGCAAGTCTAAATATGAGCTCCTCATCTCTGCCATACATGAGCACTTTCCAGGTTTTACTGATCTCAGTTAATACCCACCCCAATATTCTAGTTATTCAGAACAATAATATTGGAATAAGTCTACTTTATTTTGTTTTTATCACTCAACGGGTGCTATTTTTCAGTAAGTCATGTTAGTGTTACCTTTAAAATACATCCAGAATATAATCACTTCCCACGCTACTGCTATTTACCCTGGGCAAACCTTTCCTTCTGCTCTCTATATCACCCTGTCTACCCTCTTTTTTGTTACTGGCCCTTATTGGCTATTTTCACAAGAGTTGCATAAGTGATACTGGTGAAACATGAAAGGCATTTTTCAACCTGTTCAAACACTCCAAAAGTCTGAGCAGAAACCAGTTTGTTCAATGATTTAAGATTGCTATGAGAAACTGAGTTTTTAAATTTTCAATCAGAAGATTTTTTCCAACTGGGAGAGCCGGTAAAGAGTCTCTGTAAAAATGAAGCTCTTGGTTTGTCTTTTAAAATGGTATTCTTGCTGGACATGGTGGTGCACGCCTGTAATCCCACCACTCAAGTGGCTGAAGTAGGAGAATTTTGGCAAGTTCAAGACCAGCCTGGGCTACAAAGTGAGCTCAAGGCCACCCTGAACTGGATAGTGAGGCCATGTCTCAAAAAGACCAAAAATGGTATTCTTTTGAAAGTATGGGCATTCATTGAACGTACAGAAATAATAAATGTAGAGGCTCTAAAGAAGAACTATAGTGTTTTTGAATTTTTAAGGAAATAATGACTTTTTGACTTTAAAGAGAGTAGTAAAAAAAGAACAGTAGGAACATACTGACATCACAGACATAAACAAAACAAAGCAAGAACATTAAAAGTGATACAGTGTTTCAAAATAAAATGATAGGAATCAACAGTAGTTGTTATATTACATATTGTTATCTTCAACTACATTGCTCAGATTACCAGATGTAAGAATGGAAGACTGTTCAAACTATTAAAGAGAACAAAAAAATTATTAAATAAAACATTAGAGATAATACAGAGTTTCACTAGACAAGATAGTAGGAATACACCAATGGTTGTTCCTTTGCGTATTGTTGTCTTCAAATCAGTTGCTCAGATTACCAAATATAAGCATGAAAAGTTGATCAGAACATAAAACAATTTAAGCATTCACTGTTCCTTTCAATGTGCCATCAGACATCAGCAGTGTGGTTATCCCAACGATTCTTCTATATACATATGACTTTAAATCTGTGAATAATTTATGAAGAGTCAAGAAGATGAATAGGTTTGAGCCAGAAAATTAAAGATCATATGAAGTGTTCTTGTTTAGTTTTAGTTGACATAAATGTACTGGAGAAACTCTGTTTCTCCAAGGAATGATATAATCCAAACTGTGCAAAGTAACTTGAAAGCAGAATGTCAACTAAAGTTGTGTGGCGATATCAGAGAGAACACTTGCACAATAGTAAAGGTCAGAGATGACGTGTAGAGGAAGGAAGAAGATGCAACAGGTCTTTGTGTGCAATATGTAAGGAGTTTTTGCTGAAAGCTGGAATCTGAGCCTTGGTTTAGTGCTGAGTGGTTGAGAATCTGTTTGAATATTCCTAGAAATGGACCTTGTCTTCTAAACTACAAAAGGCATAGTGGGATTGTAGAGCAGCAGGTAATAAGATGAATTATCTATGCATTCTCCTACCCTTTCACTTTGTAAAAATGTATCGAGTATACCTTTTCCAAAATGTTTGGGACGAGAAGAGTTCTGGACATCAGATTCTTAATTTTGGAATATTTGCATATACATAAGCAGATATTATGGCAATGGGATGTAGGTATAAATGTGAAGTTAATGTATGTTTCATATGCACCTCACACATAGGCTCAAGGTAACTTTATACAATACTATTACATCTACATTTTGACTATGGCCTATCCCAGAAGATCAGTAATGGAATTTTCCACTTGAGGCATCGTGTCAGTGCTTAAAATGTTTTGATTTGGGATTTTAGATTAAGGATGCTCAAACTGTAGTTAAAAAATCTTTAAACTTGTTCCTCTTTTTACTGATGTTGATACATAGAGGAATTCATGTCAAAAGCCTATTGTTCTGACCTGGTGCCAGTAAACCCATTGCATCCATGTGATGTGAAGCCCAGAGGAGATGTCTGTGGGAGAATTGGCACATGAGGTTTAAGGGGTGAGGTGAGTGACATGATGAAAGAGTTCAAGGTGAGTTCAGTTTCTGGTGATGTAACATTTTATCCATTATTTTTTGAAAACCTTC
The DNA here is from genome assembly GCA_004027595.1 of Dinomys branickii. NCBI lineage: Eukaryota > Metazoa > Chordata > Mammalia > Rodentia > Dinomyidae > Dinomys > Dinomys branickii. Next base: position 16,053 of record PVLD010027968.1, read on the forward strand.
CTTTATTCTCGGTTTAGACAGATTTTGTCCACAAAATATTATCCAGGAAAACATAACTGGTTATGCATCTAGAAATTGTCATTTAATATATTTTTAATATCAAATAGATGTGTTGTGCTGTACAGAATTTGTAACTCTGCTCATTATGATATATTAGGCCAGTCACCATCTTCCCATCTCAGCACCTTTACTTTGTTATGGAAGATCAGCTTAACCAGGCAGAAAATGTATCCCTTAGAAAATCGCAAAAGCCACTGCTAGTTTCCATTCTTTTCTGTGGTACCACACACACAGTCAAATTATAAACATTTTATGGCTATGCAAGAAGACCTGCCTCACAAATAATATAGTTCTTTAAAGATAGTTGAAAATTTCATTTAAAAAATCTTATTAAGAATATTCACCTGGAATTCGCTTTATTACTTGAAAGATAGAATATTATTAATAGGCTAATATTCGCTTGTTATTTTTAGGAATTAATTGTGTATGGTGGTCATTTTTACACCTTGCATCTTTATTGAGAAAAGTGATATACAAAAAGTTTACATGCACAGTGTATACAGTTTGATGAGGTTAGGCATATGTATGTATCCATGATGACATCCATACAATCAAAATAAAAAACATATCCATGACTTACAAAACCTTCCTTGTTTCTCTGCTTTATTTTTATTTTAAAAGTGAAAGCACAAAAACATATTAACAAACTGACAAGAAATAGTACAATCAAAACTGATTTACAGACAAGGTGACATGGACTCAACAATGGTTGTTGCTTTACCTATTGATATCTTCAAAGTGTTGAAGATATCAATATGCAAAGCGGCAACTATTGTTGGTTTTCTGTTGCTTTGTCTATAACTCAATTCTTATCTTACTTTTTTTTTTTTTTTTTTGCGGTACTGGGGATCGAACTCAGGACCCTGCGCTTGCTAGGCAAGCGCTTATTCCACTGAGCTATATCCCCAGCCCCTATTACTGTTATTGTACTACTTTGTGACTCTTTGTTAATGCTTTCCGGTTTCTCTGCTTCTTTGTAGTAGGAACTCAACATGAGATTTACACTCTTAGCAAAATTTTAAGTTCACAGGCAATATTCTTAGCTATAAGCACTATGTAGTACAGAGTATCTATAGAATTTATTCTCTTATATAGCTATAACTTTGCACTCTGGTATAACTTCTCATTCCACCCCCGTCAGCCCTTGTTGACTATCCTCTATTTTCTGTTTCCTTCAGCTATTTTAGATTCTTCCATACAACTGGAGACAGGCAATGTCTGCCCCACTGTGACGGCCGTATTTCCCTTAGCATCATGTCTGGCAGGTCCCTCCTCCGCACCACAAATGATAGATTTTCCTTCTTTTTAAAGACTGAGTAATATTCTATCAATGTTCTGTCATGTTCTACGTGAAATATCACATTTTATACATCCATTAATCAGTCGAAAGTGACCAGGATTTTTTTCATGTCCTGACAATTTCGAATAATGCTACCGTGAGCACGCCAGACATCTTTATGAGATCCTGATTTCATTTCTTTTGGCTATGCATCCAGGAATGGGATTCATGATAATACAAAAGCAGGCTTTTAAAGTCTTTTGCAGAATCTTCCACTGTTTTCCCTAGCATTTGCACAATTTTATATTCCCACCAAAAGTACGTATTTCCTCATGTCTGTCAACATCTGTCATATAAATGATATATACCATATATCATTTATACCATATAAACCATATATATGCCATCTTAACAGGTATAAAATAATATCTTATTGTGGTTTTGGTTTGCATATCTTTGATGATTGGTGATGTTGATCACTTCTCCTTGTATCTGTTGGCTTTTTGTGTGTCATCTTTTGATAAAAACCTATTTAAGTCTCTGGTTACTTTTAAACCAATATATTGGGTAGTTTTCTCTTTCTACTGAGCTTCTTATAAATATATTTTTGTATGTTAACCCTTGTCTTCATCTGCTTTCTGATGTTGTAGCAGAATATCAGAGACTCAGTTATTGTAAAACATAAGTTTATTTATCTCAAAGTTCTGGAGGCTGGGACATTCAAGTTTGGGCAGCTGTATCTGGCGTGGGATTCATGCTGAGTCATCATGCAGCAGATGGTGTCACACAGTGGGAGTGTGCTTGAGAAGACATGCAAAATGCATGTGAGAAGAGACAAAAACATGAGTGGTGCATTTGCTTTATAACAGCTTCTCACGATAATGAGTCCAGGCCTGTGACAATGAGAACCACTCACTCCCTTACAAGGCAAATACCTCTTACAGGTCCCACTACTACTCAGTACTGTTAAATTGGGAAGTGAACCTCAGCTTCAGTGTATGTGGGGACAAACCAAGCCAATACCAACGGGTATCTAGTCTGAAAATATTTTCTCCCATTTGGCAGGATGCTTTTCCCTTCTACTGATGCTCCTCCACTTTATTGTACTCCTGTGCTGTGCACAAGGTTTAGTCTGATGCAGTCCCATGTCTAGTTTCAATTCCAGTTCTGTTGGACACTACACCTTTTAAAGAAATTATTTGTCTTATATCCAATAACTTCCTCCTCAACATCTCAATTAGTATTTATTTGGAAATCTTTCCAGTGACTCTGTGCCCCCATCCATGTCGCAGAGGATTGCCTTGAAAGTATCCAGTACATATAGAATGCTTTCCTTCTTATCTCGTCACCAGCCCTGCCCCTGTGTATGATCTCAGACCAGACTCGTCTCATTCCCTCCATGAACCAATGCACCGGCCAAGACTTGAGTACAATTGTTGTCATCGTGGGCTTGTATTTGCACTCCTTGACTGTTCTCTGGCCTCATAAGTTTGTTCTTCTCTTCTGTTTTTTTCTTCTAAAGTACAATCATGCAATCAACTGGCCAGTGCCAGGCCTAGTATCTATAGTATATCAATGTACATGGTACCTTAAAGATGTTCATAAATACTTGTTGTATAAGTCTACAAGTAAACAAATGCTCTTTTTCTCTTTTATGATCCATAAAAGAGATTTTATTATCAGATTTTCATTGTCAGCACACACACAGGGCCTTGACCACAATAAGTTGTCTGTGCGTGCCTGATGAAGACTGCATACACAAGAGTGGGATCAGAAAACCACGAGGATTATTAATGAATAGTATACATGGTTCATTAAGAAGGAAGAAACTTACCACGAAATAATTGTACCAGTTAACACATCAGCACCTAGGAGGCAAAATCACTGTTTATGGCAGGAAAGAAACAGATGGCATGCTCATGTCAGGCAATTTGAAACAGGATTTTAAAAAGGCAAGACACACGGTGGAGAAAACCACAAGGACTGGTAGTTGCTACCTTGAAACTAGTAACTATGAGTGTTCTTGACTATGACTTTGCCTTGGCCCTAGGAGAAAGTGGTAACCAGAATCCATAAAGAAAGAAACATGTTTGGAGATGAGGGATTCAGCAGGAGATGGTGCCATGCACAGAGAGAAAGGCCTCCAGAGGAGACACTGAACTGAGCTGTAAGAGCAAGTTTTCCAGGATAATGTTAAACAATATCTGAGCTTGAAGACGAAGCAATAGACCCATCCAAACGGAAACACAGAGTAGAAAAGAAATATAATAATAATAATAGTAATAATACTGATGATAATAATACCAGAAAAGAAGTCTCAGAAAATGTGACCAGGGGGATCCGGGGAAGATGGCGACCGGGTGAGCAGCAAGGGAGCGAACCTCCTTAATAAACACCACCAGCTCGAGACAGACTTGGTGAGCGTGAATGCCGGGACCTCGGCTGGGAAGTTTAAACTGGGCGTATTTCTCTGAGATGCCGGGGGAGATGTGGTAGGGCGGACCAGGCTGCCGGGGCGAGATGTGGGAAAGTCCCAGACGCTGGGAGCCGGGGACGATCCCCGCGGGGAAGAAGCGGGGATCGGTCCAGGCGCAGTGGGAGCACGGCCGCCTCGGGCCCTCCCGCCTCCCGAGCCGGTGCAGCCCCCCGG
>PVLD010027969.1:0-20042 GCA_004027595.1 Dinomys branickii
ACAAAAAGATTTTTTTAAAAAATGATATTTTTAAATGTGCTAATCCGTTTCCATGTGATTTCATCAATAGCTTTGAAATAACCAAACACCAGATTCCACTTACATCTTCCACAGTCATGTTTCCTGAGTTGGAGCTCGTCCCTTTGCGGAGATACTTCCTCCTCACACAGTAGACGCTGACGAGGGTGACTACGAGCATCAGGACGAACACGGCCATGGTGCAGGAAACGGCGATGGCGATGGTGTCCTGCGTGGAGCCTCGCCTCTCACACCTTTCTCCCACGTACCACCAGTCTTCCCCCGAGGGACACCTACGCACAGGGGTGCAACTCAGTTATGGTTGACTCTGGAAATCTTGCTCATCAAAGTTGTTGATCACCTTTACTCAACTGGTCACATGCGACTGTTTTACCCAGTCCTGTGCTGGAAGAGATGGTGTCTGGCACCAGGAGGCCAGGCAGAGGCAACGGCAGGGAAAAACTAAATTACTCCTAATCTGACCTCAGACAGCAGCTCCGAGGAAGGGGAGGGAGGCAGCATAGATATAAAGTTTAGTTCTCCACCTTCTAGCTTTACACCTGGCCGAGGTCTTCTCAGAACTTCTGCACCTTCATTTAGAAAATAAGGACAGCCGTGCTCAAAAAGATGAGACGGCTGTAAAGACTTAACAAAGTATATAACCCATAAGGACTTTTTCAGGCAATTAGAATATAATGTGCTAATTTTTCATAAATAATTTCACTGTCCTTCATAGCTACCCAAAGTCCCAAATGAAGTGAAAAAATCCATAAATATTCTAGCCAGGCATGGTGGTGCTTGCCTATAATCCCAGCACTCTGGGAAGCTAAAGCAGAAAAATCCCAAGTTTCAGTCTGGCCTGGGCAACACAGCAACTTAACAAAACCCTGTCTCAAAATGAGAAGGCTCAGGGATGTAGCTCCACACCGAGCCCCCGGGTTCATTTCCCAGGACCACAAAAAGAAAGATATTCTGTGAGTGACTTCGAATGGAGAACTGATCCATTCTCCCCTCCGAACTACCAGCAATGAACCCTACACCTGACCACAAAGTCTTAACCGGGAGAGCGCTCTCTCCGGAGTGCCCCGTACCTGCACTCGGCTTTGTTATCTTGGATGACGCAGATGCCACCATTTTCACATGTGATTCTTGAGCAGAAGTCAAGGTCAGTGGAGGTCGGGGCTGGCTGAGGTGATGCAGAATTGAGGTGAGATATGTCTAAGGAGGGCGGGAGGGGGCAGGAAAAAAATCAGCTTTTGCTTTAAAAGTTGCTGAATCTTTATGTCTCAAAATAGATGTTCAGATTTCAAGCTTGTAAGAAATGTAGATAACCTGATGCCCGGCCCAGCAACGTTCATAGGCAGTGAGGTAAGAAACAGGCAAAGGTAAGGTCAGTCACGCTGCTGGGCTACAACTAAACTACACCTTTGCCTGGGCTGGTGGAGCTCTGGAAGGCACAGCCCTGAACAACAGCCCTCTAAAGACAGGTAAGGAAGCCACAGCTCCAAAGTGCAAAGCAGGTAAGACTTTGCCCAAGGTGATGGCTCCTGCTTGCTGAAATAAGATGGCAGAGATTTCAAAGCATTCACTCGGAGCCCTAAAAATAAACACCATGGTTTTTAACATTGTTTTTTGTTAGTGTTACTTCTGATCCAAAGAGGGCCAAAGAGAATCGATAAATATGTGACTATTTCTCCATTACATACCATGTTTTCTCTCTTGATAAGAGTTATTTTCGAACACCCCTTTTCCGAAAAAGTATCAGCTAGATTTTTTCTAGTGGATGCTATAGTCAAAATTCCAATGGTTTTAATTATACCATTTTGTATCATGACAAAGATTCTGACTTACTGAGAGGCAAGTGGGTCTTTAATGGTAGATCAGTCAAAATCCTACCATAAAAAAACATGGAAACCAACAAAATTGCTGAAAAATATATTTACTGGCTGCCACAGTTAAGAGATTTTTTAAAACAACAGACTAAAGTTATTACTGCCAAGATATTTGGAGGTATGTGCATTTGCAGGTATGCATGTGTGTACGGACGTGGAGGAAAAGACTATCAATTTCTAGTTTAATTTCGTGTGCTTGTGTAAGGTTTTTATTTCTGAAATCCCAGAGTATAATCCCAGGGAATATTAATTATACTTTCACTTATTTATAAAGAAATTTTCCATCTGCAGGTTGCTCCTATTTCTCCATGTGGTGGTCATCAAATTTTTTATAACAGAAATTTCACTGTTTCGTATTAAATTATTTCCATATTGTTCATGATTCATGTCAAAAACCCTTACACATACCTATTTCCCCCCACATTCTATAATACACCTTGCAATGAACCCCAGAACAACACACTAAATAATCAATGACCACATCCAAAAAAACAAAAACCTAGCTTATATGAAACTACTCTTAGTTACCTACCTTCCACTGTCAATAAGATATAAACATCATCTCCTTTTATAAAGTCTCTGCTTTTCATCCTCTCTTGGGTTATAAAGGCACTGGTTCCATAACCTTGACTTCTGCTAAACTGAGTTCCATTAGGGAAAAGAGCCACACTTCCCACTTTAGAAGGGTTGTCCCAAAAATAGTTTCCATTACCTGAAAAACAATTTATATTAACGGATTGTGTTTAGCATCATCATAGTGTTTGGTGGTAGGAAAGAACAGGCAACGGGAAGCACAATTAGGATGGAGCTCAAAATAATTAAATGATGCTGTTGACCTGCAATGTAGTTCCTGGCAAATCACTAGAGCTTGTTCATGATACTGTCCTAAAGGAAATGAGATTGCCCACCAGGGAGAACCAGACTACACCAGGAGTGAAGAGGTTTCAAGAATCCCCTGGAGGAAGACATCTTATCTGTACTTGTTAGGCAGTATAGACATCCTTCTTCCTGTTAGAATTGTGTCTTGGTGGTCTTCTGAGTTACACATAGTCCTTTTAACTGAGTTAAGACAATACACTGCTAAAAACATTTTTTAATACTGGCATAGAACAATTATCTCATTAGCTAAGCTATTCACCTAACAGAGCAAAGTCCTTCAGGGGGAGAAGATTGCGAGAACACTGCTTCTGGTAAAACACAACAATCCACCGGACACTGAGCCATTTTCAATGTCACTGAGTGACAGAAATTTTTGGAAAAGAGTGAAAAAAGTCTGAATCCCTAAAATTCTGTTTGTGAATGCTTTTTTCTATCAGATTAAGTCACCTTTCTTTTTAAGTTATTTTGGTCCATCTTTTTCATTTATAAAATTCCTATTTGGCAGTAATAGTCAGCTTGCCATAATTTATATTTTCCTTCACTAGGCTGCCAGAGACAAAGATTAAAGTAGGAGTGCTTTTATTGTCTATTGGGCTGCTCCTGTTAAGACGGAGAAGATATGGGATGATGTCACCACTAGTAAATCTTCCACAACACTTTAATAAGTTATAATCCCTTCCTATACCCTCCCATAACACTCCAGTGTACCTGTGTAACATCTTCCTTCTGATCAAAAAGCACTCCTATTCCAAGAGCTGAAGGATGTGTGATAATCCCAGTGGCAGGACCACTGAACACATGGGCTAGGAGAATTAAACATCTGAGGGAACATCTATACCGGGCCCTTCCAACACGCTTCCATTCTTGCTCTATATTATTCTCATAACAAATCTGTGGATTATTGTTACTGCCCTAGTTTTGCAGCTGGGGTCAGTAGAGTCCAAGAGGTTATGTGCTAAGGTTCATGCATCTGATGAAAAGAAAGCCTTGGATTTGAACTCAGGTATGCCAGACTCTAAAACCAACACTCCTTGGAAAACTGGAAATTCAGGGATGGACACTGATGCTCAGGTACATAGCCAGCCACTAACTTCTCCACTTGTCAGAGTCCTTGCTGACATTTCTAACAGTCCCTTCTTGGAGACTTTCTCCTCAACTCTTGAAAGCTTTCCCCAAACTGTCTTCCATTCTTAAGATTCCAGACCCAAGCTGGGCATGGTGGCACACACCTGTAATCCCAGGAAGGAGAGTAGGATTGTTGTGAGTTCGAGACCCACCTGGGATACAAAGTGAGCTCAAGTCCAGCCTGAACTGCACAGGGAGACCCTGCCTTGAAAAAGATTCAAGACTCAAAATTTCCTAGATAACCTACTATGAAATCTCTCCCTCCTAAGTCTGTCCCTCCTACAACAATGATCATGTATTAGCATTAAAGAAAATGAATCACGAACCCATGGTCATAAGTGGGTCTGTAGTTAGACTCCGCTGGTTGGACATACGCTGTCGAATGTCAGGATTTTGATCCAGGAGTGTCATTGTGGCTTGTTGCCAAGGACATGGCCACTGTAATTGATCATCTTTGGCTCCAGAGATCAAGTGGAAAAATATCCCTACATTAGTCAATGATTGTAGATCCAGGTAAATCTGGAAAGCATAACCTTTAGGCGAATAAAATGGAGGGCTATATAGAGTTGCATTTGGGCTGTTGATGATCTGTGTGAAATTCCTTATATGCCAAACATGATGAGGGCACCGTGTTTCTGAAAGATTGATGTCATCAATAGACAGACCACCTGATGACGCACCAGCTCCTCGAAGTCCTTCAAACACCACTCTAAATTTGTTGGTTACTTGCAATGTTACATAGTAAAGCTGCCAGCTCCCAGTGGGTATTTCTGCAAAAATCATTATTTCAAAGAAGACAAAGGATTATGCCATGTGAAAACCAACCTTAGAGTTCCAACTATCATAGATAAATGATTAACCCAGAGCTATTGACTCCTACAGGACCATTTACTTTAAGGTATTTCTCCAAGGTCAGATTGTTCTCTGGAATATCTGAATAACTATATAGTTGTTTCTCAGCCAGGTCATCCTTTCCCAGAGATGGCTATTCTTTATTATCAACTTAATTGGCTTAAGGTATATCTAGACGATTAGAAAAGCACCCTTCTGGGTGGGTCTGGGTGGGTCAGGGGTGAGTGACCTTGGAGACTGTGTCTGGCCCCTGGCCTCTTCCTCTTTGGCTCTTTCCCCTCACTGTTCTTCCTGACTGCTATGTGGCGGGCAGCTTCCTTCCGCCATGACTTCCGCCACGATGTTCCTGCCCTGGAGCCAAACAACCATGGACCAAACCCTTTGAACCCATGAGTCAGAATAAACCCTTTCTCCTCTAAGTTATAAGTGTCAGGTATTTTGTTCCAGCAACAAAAAGGTGACTAAATTGATGAGTGAACAATAGCACGTAGCTTATGAGTAGTCCGTGCTCCGTTTATGAGTTCTCTGCCATTCTACATTACTTACTGTCCATGACTCTGTGATATTCAGCCAAAATTTCCTTTAGTATGCTGATAGTTTAACGTTTTTTGAGATAGGGTCTCACTATGTAGTCCAGACTGGTCTTGATCTCACTATGCATCCCAGGCTTGCCTTGGACTTACAGCAATCCTTCTGCCTCAGCATCCTAAGTGCCAGAATTAGAGGTGTGTGCCACCACACTCAGCTGACTGTCTTCAAATGCACAATTTTCGTCAGCTCTTCAGCGGTATTAAATAGGAACCAACCAACCCCTAGAAGATGCCCATTCTACTCTCTCGTGCTTAGATCACTTACTCATGACTCAACATTCTAAGTAGATATTTAGTGTCACCACTTTTCTCCCAACCTGTACTTCCTCCTCAGCTATTCTCTAGACCAGTGCTGGCAAACCTACAGTATGCACACCACAGTGGGCTGTTTGTGTCATTAAAAGTTCTAAACAGTTCTGCACCACTGTCCCAGGCCCTTTGCCGGCAGCACACGGTATGCCATTTTGCATTATCTTCCTGTGTTACATACTTCAATAAGAAGTAGTACATAAAAAACTCTTCAGAATCCTCCAGGTTAGACAGCAGGTGAGGGGCTTATGTTGAACCAGTAGTTAACACAAAGACTGAAACCTTAAATGTATTAGTATTTAATGAGAAAGTACCATTACAATTGGTACAACTACTTGAAAATAAGTTAGAAATATCTAAATTACACAAATGCTATTGTCTGTGGATGTACCCTAGACTGAACAAAATCTTTTATGAAAGCTTTTATTTCATTATTCTCAGTACCACCAGTTTAAATTATGGGCTCCTAAGCAACTCTCTTAAATGCCTTCATATTATTTTGTCTACCCATGATGTACCTACAGACTGCTAATGGGAAGGATCTTCCTTCTAATCCTAGGTAATTTTATGTACATAATTAATATTTCTATTTATCTGCATATTAATTCATTATATTTATATTAACATGTAGAAGACTTTTTATAAGCTTTTCCTATTTGTAATACATAATTATATCACATAGAACTTCAGCAATAAAATACATACATGATGTGTGCATATTCTTCATGAGATCACAAACTTCGCTGTTCATAGGTGCTCACAAAGAAAAAGAGCATCTGCATTTCAGATTGTTTCTCATTAAACAGAGGAAAAGTGGCATGCTGTAGCATGACGTAAACACATGTTATAACAGGTTTTTCTCAGTCCATCAAAGCACGAGGTCAAGATGCAGACAGAGTCATCTGTTTGCCAGCTCCCATCCATCCCTTCTCCAGGGACTCCCCCGGGCCATCTGCTTTACTCGGTGGTCAGCTCGGAAGGATGAGCGCCCATTCCCTGCTCAGCAACTGCTCTAGCAGGTGCATTCGTCCAAGTCCTCACTATCAGAACCCTTCAGTTTAAGGCTAGAAATTAGGAAAAGGGTCCCTTTGCCACTGGCACGTTGGATACGAGAAGCTGGGAAACAAAAAAGGCAAAGTGCCGGTCCAAGGACACAGGCCTTCAGAGATGAGCTGAGAGATTCCAACAATGTCTGGGCCAGGTCCTCTCCTCCCTCACCTGTCTGTGGGTTAGCTACACTGAGATAGTCGCCCTTCCTGTTTTGCCTAAGCTAGTCTTCATTGTATTTTTACTACTTACCCAAAGCTGAACTGCACAGTGTCAGAGGCTGTGCCACATTTCTTCAGAGAGTATCACATAACATAGCACAAAAGGACCCTCACTTTAGCTTCTTTATAGAAGGAACATCAAGTTCTATTTGAAAAACAGCTGATAGCTTCTGCTCTGTTTTAATGTTGCTGCATTAAGTAAAGAGACTGTCTTTCTCAGAACCACAAACAATAAGAAAGTTGATCTTTTACCTTTTATTTCCTCCACAAGGGTTAATTGACCGTGCACATTGGTGTCAGCGTACTCCCTCACATAGACGTTCAGTTGGTCATTTTCACTTCCACTGTTGTATAAATAAAATTCCAAGCACTGAAACCCTCGTTTAGGGTACAGTGTTCTACTTTCCAGCACTGCTGCGCCGCCCACATTTACAGACCTGCTGTCAAAATGCATGAAGAAACCAGAGCCTACAGAGAGGACAAAAGTGGAATTGAGAAAAGGCAGGTACTGGATGGAGATGTGGCATAGCAGGAGATCCTTTCCACAAGGCTCAGCTAATAGCGACATATAAATCATGCGGTGAAAACTTCAGGAGCCTGGGCTATAACCCTGGCCCTTGGAACAGCTACCTGGTAGATGTAATAGAATAAAACTCAGACATGCAACTTCTAAAACATTTACTTAGAATACTAGGACTTTGCAGACCCTGATCTTTGCTTATCTTCATTTACCATGAGCTATAAAGACACAACAAGCTTAAGGGTCAAACGCTAATTTAGGAAAAAAATCCATTGTGAGGTTCTGGGTCATGTCCAAACAACAAGACCGAAAATCAGATTCCGCAAGGAGCGCCTTTTCAGTGGCCCCATCTGGTACAGTTCCTACCGTCAGTATGACACCACAGAGGGCTGTCCCCACTCCAAAAACATGAAAAGGGACGTGGAAATTATGTAGAAAGGAGAGCTTGAAACATGCGTCGGGGGAGACGTGGTCTGTGGTCCTCATGCTTGTGCGAGGCGGTGCAGTTGTGCGCACTGTGGAGAAGTAAAAGCAGTGTGCGGGGGTGGAGGGAGACGGCCAGCAGAGCAGCGCCTCACTGGCCGCCCACTTTGAAAAGTACTCTCGGAGCTTTTTGGCTTTAAGAAGTGGAAGTGGAAGAGGAAGAAGAAGAAGGAAAAAGGTGAACAAAAAGAAAGAAAGAAGCAAAGTGAAAGAAAGAACAAATGGATGAATGAATGAGTAAAGAGAAAAGAAAAGAAAGAGAAAGAAAGAAAAAGAAGAGAGGCAGGGGATAAAAACAGGAAAGAAAATAATTCAATTTTCAGAACATCTCAGAAGTATAGTAGCCATCAGCTGAGGTCCACAGTTTAATGTTTAAAAAAAGATACTATTTTTTTGAGACAGAGTCTTACTATGCAGATCAGGCTGGCCTTGAGCTCGCTTTGTAGCCCAGGCTGGCCTTGAACTCACAATGATCCTCCTGCCTCAGCCTCCCAAATGCTGGGATTATAGGTGTGCTCCACCATGCCCAGCTAAAAGGTGATACTCATAATGAGAAGTTTGGGGGGCATAATGACTGGATTCAAATTCAAAGATCTCTCCCAGTTCTCTGCTTCCTTTATTTGCAATGCTTGACCTTCTCAATCATCTCTTACAGAAGGCAGTGTTAGAAATTCTGGTCTGACCATCCACCCCTGCCAGTACCCCAGGTCAGGTGTTTGCTTATTTCCCTTTATGTGCATGTGCTGTAGTCTGAATACACCCCCAAAGCTGATGTGTTGGCTGATGTGTTTTCAAGTCCATCTGTCCATGGTACTTTAGGAGATAATTAGGATGACAGGAAATCATGGGAGTGGGGTCCCCATCATGGTGTTAGCACATTTACGAGAAGAAGAGTGACCTGCATTAGTGCACTTGCTCTGTCTGCCCAGAGATGTGCTCCGCCACGTTACAACACAGCAAGAAGGACCTCAGCAGACACCAGCATGTGCTGGGGCCATGCTCCTGGACTTCACAGCCCCTAGAGCTATAAGAAACTTATTTCTTTTCTTTATAAATTACCTAGTCTCGGGTATTTAGTTATAGTAACAGAAAACAAATGAATTAAGGCATTTAGGTACAATTCTAGCAGCAGGCAGCTTATGAAAGAGACAACACGAGGCACCCGTGCTCTTACTGCAGATGTCAGCGTTCTAAATCAGGAAGGGAGCACACTGCCCAGGGTGGCGTAACTGTCCTACAGAACAGCAGTCTGGCCTCTCCCCCACACACCCAGTCTATGTAGGACCACTGTCTGCTATCCACGTGGATTTAAAAAGAAAAATGAAAGGAAAAGCACCTCATCACTGTTAGAGACTTAAACCCCTGTGTAGACCAAGCACTGACTCAATTCTAAAGTCTACTTTTATCACTTTGCTGCCAGAAATGAACAAGTAAATAAAAGTCTGGTACTGATAGCAACATGACTACTTAAAAATTAAACTGGAAAAAGATCATAACTTGGATAAAATTCAATAAACTGTACTAACTATACTATCTATCTTCACTTTAGGTATTTTTGTAATAGGAACGTTTAATCATATCCAGCAACAACTCTGAAATGGAATAATCCCCAGCCTTGTGCTGTCCATTAGCGTTGCTTGTACTGTATGAACTGCTCAAAAACACCTGAGACAAGTCCTCCTGGGAAGCACAGTCATTTCTGGCTCTGAGCACATGCTGGTAGAATCCTCACAAAGCACACCCCTGAGTCATAGAAACATTGTCTTAGCAAGTAAAAGCAAAAAAAAAAAAAAAAAAAAAAGAATTATGTCCTGTAGTAGCAAAGGGAAAGACTGGACTGGTGATTATAATACCCGGAAGGTTCTCCCTTCTCCTACCTTGGCACTGGCCCACGGTGGAATGATCATGCTCCGGCCCCCCAGGAACCTGGGAGACCCGCTGCCAGTCAACACTATCTCCTAAACTTTGGATCATACCACATACATTCTCCAGTTCAAAATCACACGAGTCCATAAAACTCAAGGAAGAAGCTACAAGAGCAAAAAGCAATTATTAGCACTTATGATAATCCAAGTAATAATCTAAGTAATAAATCTTGGTTTATCATACAAGTCTGAGGAATGCCAGGTTGGCATTACGGAGGACACCTCATTAGTTCTGGAAGCTGGTGACTTGAAGACCCCTCTTTTTCTATCAAGAGATTGATTAGTTCTATGGATATGAATAAGCTGCCTGCACCCTGTCATTTTCTCTTCTAATTAATATATTTGTAGGAACTTTAATTAAGCCAAAACTCAGATTATCAGATCCAATTTATATTATAATTCTTATTTTAGCTGAAAGAGGTTTGAATATCAAACTGGTCCATAACCGATTTACAACAGCTCACAAACCTGCTGGGGGAATATTCCTACAAGTCTCAAGTTATTTTTAGGAACAGAAGGCCAGACTTGTGAGAAGAAAAATGCTGTCTCCAAGTCACAGATGGGGATCTAGGTGCTATTCTTTTTTTTTTTTTTTTGTCCTAAAAATCAAATTTCTGTAACCTCAGAACCCAAAACATCACAGACCATCCTTTTTTCCAACATGGCAGAGTGAAACACAAGTCATTTGAAAGAACCTGTCACATACTGCAGTTATACAGTCGGTTCAACTTTAAGAGATCATAGTCGCTGAAATCCATTCGCTGGCCAATCACATCCTCGAAGTCGGAGACTCTCGTTACAATTGTTGGCTCTGTTCCATTTTGGAATGCAGTTTTACTATAGTGCATTACAGAAGTGTAATCATAGGGAACATTCAGGGAATCTGATTGTTTGTCATCATAGATGTTAAAATTGTTCTCTCTCCCTAAATGATACAAAAAACACTTTAATTACTTGATGTTCATAAAATCCAGCCCATCTTACTCTACACACCAATAGCTTAGAAAGGGAGAACATAATAAACTACAGCAAGTTTTGCTAAAGCTGATTTTTTATATTTCAAATGTTTCATATATTCCTCTCCTTGAATATAATATTAATGCTGAAATCATGATTCCAGCCACCACTAAATATATTTCAGATTCTGTTACAGCCCAGAGTTGTAATATGAGCATTTGGTCCAGAGCTCTAAAGAGTGCTAATAAAAAGCCAAATTCTAAAAAGTGCTGATGAAACGTTCAGGCTCAGTGGCCCCTGATAATGGAAGTTTGAGGGCGTTCGCAGCAGAAGAAGATGAAACCAAGAGACTTTGGGAGGGCGGATGAGATGGACCCTGGGGGTGATAACTTAGACCATAGCCCTTAGAAAGGGTTGAAACCCTCTTAGTGGGCATGGGTAGACTGAGGAAGAGCTCAGTCAGGAATTATTTGGTCACTGGAATATAGGTGGATATTGATGGAACTGAGACCTACACAGAACCAGCACCAGATCTTCTGACATGAGAGAAGTCTTTATTGGGGGAGAGCGGCACAGGGGGATGCCCAGCGGACCAGGGCAGCAGTGAGCTGAGCAAAGCGTGGGCTTTTTAAGCTCTTTTTCGGGGGAATGTCCATGGGCCAGAATACCTCAAGTGGGGGGAGAGTGTCTGCAGGCCAAAACAGCCTGAGTGGGAGCGGGGGAGTTTGTGGGTCAGAACAACCCAAACAGAGTGGTTTGTTAGTCCTGCCAAAGCAGATGAGGGCAGGGTTGGCTTTTGTGGCCGAGGGAAACTGAAGTGGAACAGGTAAGGAAAGGAAAGACATATTGGGAGTTAAAGTTCAGGGGGGCCTGGCTGCCTTGTGACTTATCAGATATATATTAACATCATGGAGACTATAGCTATTAACATTGTATTATACATTTCAAAGCTGCTATGAGAAAAATTTCAAATGTCTCCCCCTAAAAATTTGAAGATGAAAGATATGCTAATTGGTTTTAATCATTCCATACTATGTACATATATCAAAACACCATTTTGTAGCCCATACATTAATACATATAATTATGACATAAATTACGCATATTCATTTTTTACAACTGAAATGCATACATTTAGAGAAGATACCTGGCCCCTTAACACCATACTACTACAACTGTTGCAATTTGAAATCGGATGATTTTATACACCTAATAAAGTATGCCTGATCTCCAAATCTTACAGATGTGAGCAAAAGTTTCTACCAAAAGTTTCTACCAAAAGTCAGACTTTGAGAATCCTAAAGACTGCAATCATACATTAAATTTAATGAAAATTCATGTATGATTTAGTAAAATCATACATTAAAACTAATACTTTGCTTACACTAGAAGTGTTTTTGCAGCTATGCAGCAGTATAACTAATTATAAGTTTGATTTGCTTTAATCTAGGATATCTTAAACTAGTTTGACCACTTGACACCCATGAACACATGTGGAACAGCACACTTTGGCAAACACTAGGTTCTCTATTATGAAAAGCTCAAAAGCACAGGGCCAAGATTCTGGGGTACTAGCTCTCCAACGACTTTCAGGGACTTCAGTTTATGCTGGTTAGAGGATAAAGGAAGTAAGACATCAAAACATGAGAGTTGTTCAACTATTAACAATTCGTGCACATGGCAAGAGGGGACACATGGTTAGAAACTCAGTCTTTTTAACTAAAAATAACTTTTTAAGCACTAAGCGAAACATACCCGACAGAATTCTGTCCCAGACTATGGTGACATAGTCATCCCGATCCGAACGCGACTGCTCGTGCCAGAAGCCCAGCGCGTGGAGGAACTCGTGTTGCACCGTCGCTATCCTGTCGCAGTTGGTGCCGATGGAGAGCTCCTGCCGGCCAGTGTGCCTGTTTCCTATGTAGGACCAGCACCTTGTGGCAGTTTGCAGAAAAGAGGGAGAGGGCGTTACAGGGGTGCACGCTGAGCTCACAGAGCACCGTGCTCGCTGTCTTGCCCCTCCAGAGCTCAGCTAGACCCTTCCCTCTCGTACCGGACGGGCACAGCTTGCTCCTCTCATAGCCCGGATGGGGCAGGAGCCGCTGCACAGACAAGGTGGTCTTGGGAGAACCGCCCTAACTCAGGGCTGCACAGGAACAAGTCCCCTCATCCTGGTTTTCCTGGGCATTTTAAAGTCTTTGAGCTCTTCCTCAACCTACCTACGCCACTAACAAGAGTTTCACAGCAAGGACAACGACTGTGAACCACAAAATAGCTGCGCTCCAGGGAAATGACACTGTCAGTTCCCCAACGCAAGTAATGAGTCCTTAGCTTAAAATTAATTTAAATATACCCACGCATGTGTTTTGCTTGAAGGGAAATGTAAAAGCTGCGAATGAGCTGGAAAGCACAGGCTGCGAGACAGACAACACACAGTCCCACTCGCCTTACTTTAACCTCGGTAGTCTCCTTGCGTGTACGAAAATACTTCAGTAGCTAAGAGGAGCTATATCCAGCTGTCTTACTCCACAACAAAGAGGAAAAAACGCTGTGGCCCCGCCCTAAAGGCTAGGGCCTTGGGCAGCTGCTGCGACACAGTGTCACAGACACAGCAATCTCCTGAGAACTCTGAGAAGACTAACCTGCCCTGTAAACTCAGCACTCTGGGAAGCTGAGCCAGGAGGACAGCAAGGTCAAGTCGGTCTAGACAACTTAGCAAGCTGATGAGACTCTGACACAAAAAAAGGGGAGGAAAGCCTGGGGAATGTAGCTTGAGGTGAAGGCCCTGGGTTCAGTGCCCCAGAAGACACACACACACACACACACACACACACACACACTAGATGGCCAGGCGTGCTGGGGCACACCTGTAATCAATCCTAGCACTTGGGAGAGTGAGGCAGGAGGAGTACTGTGAGTTCTGAGAGCCTGGACTACACAGTGAGTTCAAGGCCAGCCTGAACTACATACGTGAGACTCTGCTTCAAAGAAAAAGAAGAAGAAGAAGAAGAAGGAAAAGAAGGAGAAGAGCAGGAGGAGGAGGACTAAGCCTCTTCATGGTGTAGCTCCTCCAGAGCCTCACATTCACGGCAGGGCGTTCGGACGGCGGCGGGGTGCAGCGGCCCCATGTCCACGTTCACGGGCAAGTGTGCTGTCGGGAGGTGGGAGCTGGCGGAAATAAGCGACCGTGGGACCTGTCCCGGAAGCCTTACTTCTGTCCGCAGCTCCCGCCTTCACCTTTTCTGCTTCCTGGCTGCCCCCGCGCCTCCGCTGAGCCCTTCCACCATGCCACCGAGCCGGGGAGAAAACACCGCTTCCCCCTCTCGGGCGGGTGTTGGGCCTCGTGTCTCAGTAGCGGGAACGCGAGGGACACTCTCCCACTTACCCGCTGCCCTTGATCACTGATACATAGTTCGCTTCTCCTGCCCAAGGCTTGAAGTCAATGCACGTTTTCAGGCGATAACGTTCAAATGCATTGAGGATAACTCCTTTGGCATTTATTTCTAAAGTGAAAGAACAAAAATGTACTTTTTAAAAAAATCACTTCTGGCCAATTTGTCATAAATATAGGACATGCATTACATTGCTTATCAGCAGTTAGTTCTTTCATGAATGTTTAATATAGTTTTATAAAATTTACTACCCAATACCAACTAAGATTATATACAAGTATTTGAAGACAGGCACATGCTTGTATCCCCAGCCCTCTGATAGGCTGAGGCAGGCAGATTGCACACTCGGGCCCCACATGGGCAACATAGCAAGACCTTGTCTCAAAATAAAAAAGGAAAAAGGGCTGGGGATGAAGTTAAGAATGAAGCCTGGGGCTCAGTACTTGGTACTGCCAGGGGGTGGATGAGAAGTACTTGATTATCCTTCCAGTCTGTTATTTTTCTTTATATTTCTCTGAAATCCCTGAGCAGAATTTTGCTAAACAATAAGGGCATTTCTTTCTTTCTTTCTTTTTTCGGTCTTTGGCTTTTTGAGACAGGGTCTCGCTGTGCAGTTCAGGCTGGCCTTGAGCTGACTTTGTGGCCCAGGCTGGTCTTGAACTCGCAGCAATCTTCCTGCCTCAGCCTCCCAAGTGCTGGGATTACAGGCGTGCACTGCCACATAGAAGGACAATTCTTTAGCTCACAAAATATGTTATGGTGGGTCACAGGCAATCAAAGCCCAGTCACATGCTTCACCTGAGAAGCTCTCCCATGTATCTACAGCCTCACAGCACGGCTTTCAATCTGAGGATGCTGAAATGGGAGGGCCCCGAACACCAGGAAGTGGCATGTGAAAAAAATACATCTACCTGTACCTACAAAGTACATTGTTAGGGCTGGGGATATAGCTCAGTGGGATAAGTGCCTGCCTGGCAAGCACAAGGTCCTGAGTTCGATCCCCAGTTCTGCAAAAAAAAAAACAAAGTACATTGTTAGGGACAGTGTGTATGAGATTTGCAACTAAGCCCAGAGCCAAGACGGAATTAAGAATCATTACTTTGGAGACAAGAACGATGCTTACAGGCTGGGCACAGACAGATCCCAAAGAGGGCTGAGGCAGAGGGAAACTACATTTGCCTGTATTTTTGAAAGAGAAAAAGGTTAGGCCCCACATGGGCTGAACCGGAAGAAGGAGCTGTATCATATGCACAGGGAGAGAGTGTACCGCTGAGAGCAGGGACCACAGGTGGGAAGGGTGGTCATGGCCTGCGGGGTGGGGCCCGCGGGGCAGAGGAGGAATGCTTGGCCTTAGGAGCCTCGCACCTTTGTCAGCTACAGCCTTCTTACTTGTAACCCAAAAACCTTTGCCAATTTAATTAATCTTTATAGCTGGGGTGTTATCAGCTCAGGGAGGGAATGGAATCAATGGCGATATGCCAAGGATAAGATAAGAAGCTAAAGTGAAGTTCCAAGCCACATGTTCAGGTCTTTACCCCCAGTGCCTGGGCATCTGCGGCCCCTGGCATGGAACACCTCCATCCTGGCAGAACTGAGGAGAGCTAGATTCCCCTCGTCTGCGGTCCCCAAATCCATGGATCATAAGAACCACCCAGTGTTCAACTGTTACAATACCACACTTATAATGTGTGTATTCTGTACACAGCACATAAACACAAAGAAGGAAATTTAAAATTACTGAAGAATATTCAATAAGCCTTACCTTACTTTTCACTTATGAATACACACATACAGATATATTAATAAAAATGAAGCCACAGCCTTCACACTATTTTTTTTTTTTTGCGGTACTGGGGATCGAACTCAGGACCCTGTGCTTGCTAGGCAAGCGCTTATTCCACTGAGCTATATCCCCAGACCCTTCACACTATTTTATAAACTGTTTTCACTAAATAATATATCATTAAAATCTTTCTCCATCATTAAGCGTTGTTTCCCCCCATTGTAATGCCTGCATTAATGACTATAACATGCCTAGACAACACGTTGTTGCCAAATATTTAACTTGTTTCAAAAGTTCTAGGCTATAAATGTCAAATTCGTGTCACTATTCAGACCTAACACCTCCTTAAAATAGGACAAGGTGAGACCAGTCATCTCCTCACTGGGTTACAGCGGAACACAAACAGGACATGGTAATCGGAGATTTTTATCAACGCTCAACCAAGAGAATTCCCACCTTATGTTGAATTGTTGTGAGAACCAACTAAGGTAACACATGAGAGTGTTGTTATCAGCAGAGACCTCTAAGATGCTCATTACATGTGCCTTTACATCCATAGGCCCTAATTAACTGTGTAACGCAGCTGCAGAAAAGCCCACTTGCAAGCATGTCAGGAATCCTGAAGGATGAGGAAAGTCCTTGGGACTCCTAGGGTCACTGATTTCCCCTCCTCGATAGTTACTTAGGGCTCCTGAACCTTCACCCCTTGTTCCTCCCCACGCCTTTACCTCCAGCCTTTCCCCGTCTTCTCTCCTGGCTTCCCTCAGTCTGGCACTCAGGCAACGGTTGTAATGTAAGGTGACTGCAACCACCTCTGAGACAAAGCCTGGAGCCCAATCTGAGGCACCACTGGCAGAACTTCAAGGCCACCCGACAGGACTCCGAGAACTGCAGACCATCCGGAAATCGTTTCCAGAAAGCCCTTCACAAGCCTTCATTTCTGCTTCATAGCAAAGTGGCCTTCCTTGGTCATTTCTTTAGTCTGAGTGTTTAGAACATGGTACATGTTTCTGAAATGTGCGGAAATACTTGATCTACTTCGAACACGGAAAATAAATTTGGTTCTACACTATTATACAGAGGTCTTTTCTGAATAAGAAAAATTCAAAATTACATAATTAAAAACTTATCTACAGAACTTTGAAGTTTAATTCTATTATAAAGACTATATACAGAAAAATACAATAAGTGGAAAAAAGAACAAAAATATAACTAAAAATGTGCTCATTTTGGATGGCAGGGTCTAGGCTGATTTAAACCTGTTGTATTCCACATCTATGAGTCTGTCAATTTATTTTTAAATATTTATTAGCTGCCAGAGACCAGGCTAACCTTCAGATTTGCATGATGAAAAATAGTCCCTTTTCACAAGGCATTCAATATGCTGTTTATAATACTGCTAAAAAAAAAACAAAACAGGTAAATCTGTTCAGCGGTAGAGTGTTAGCCTAGCCATGGACAAGCTCTGAGTTCAATCCTTATGACTAAAATCAACCAATCAATCAGTCAATCCATAAAGTAAGAGAGACTGTTAATTAAACACAAAAAAAGATAAATAAAGCCAGGGTAGCTTTGCAAAAATAATTTCAGAGGTCCAGTCAAATTAAAGCTGACATCTTTCATAAAACAGAGGATATGTATTTTTTAAAAGAGATATTTAAAAATGTAAAAACAAAGTACTTTAAAATTTTAATTAGTGCACATGTGCAGGCCCTGGCACCCGTGGGAGCTGGCACGAGCTTGCCACCTCTGCAGCCTTTGTGTACCCCCTCTTCCTTTGCACCCCACCCCCTCCACCTTGGGGTCCCCTTCCCATCTGAGAAGGCTCTCTCCCGACTTCTGTTACCTAGGTTTCGGTGTGCTCTTCGTTACTCTTTCAGTTTCTCACGTAAGAGAAACCATGTGATATTTATGCTTGTGCATCTGGTGAATTTCACTTAACGTTACGGTCTCAGGGTGCCTACAACAACCCAAGTGTGTTCTTCTTTATGGCAGAGTAGTGCTTTGAAATGTCCTAATCAAAAGACTAAGGCAAAAACAATTCTTTTAAATCTTTCAGGTTCCCATTGATTCCCAAAGTTAATCAATACCTTTCTCGCCTCATATTCCAAGAGCTCCTCATGCTGGTAGTTTCTCACTCTGTTAAGTATTCCTGCCCTGGCCTTACTTACCACACTCCTGGTTCCACCTGTGCTTCTGGCCAATCCCCTTCTCAGTAACTCCAGTCAGACCTCACTCCCAGTGGTTGCTTCCTAACTCCCTTCCAGATTTCTCCACTCTTGTTTACACCCACTCCCAAAAGAGCTTTGGTCCAGAATCCCTTCATTCCTTTCCTCAATTTCTTCAACAGTCTTTTCTCACTTTTATACTTGGGAGCAAGACTAGGCTTTGCACACATTAGCCAAGCACCCGACCACCAAGCTACATCACAGTCTCCTCGGTAGTCTTCTAACCAGATTCCTTGCCATCTTTTTGCCTTACTAATAACACATTATCTATACTGCAATCAGACAAATTGATATAGGGCTGGGGATATAGCTCAGAGGCATAAGCACCTGCCTGGCAAGTGCAAGGTCCTGAGTTCGACTCCTAGTACCAAAAAAAAACCAGACAAATTGTTACAAATTTTTTTTTGATCAAATAACCTGTCATCTATTATTCCTTAGCATTAAGTGATATAATACAATAGTAGAACCATGTTAGCCCTCCTGCACATATGTATATACATATATACATACATATATTTTTGCCTCTTTCTTTTCTCCTTTCCCTCGTCCCCTCTGTTCTTTGTTTTTGAACAGATTTCCTTCATGTCTCTTAGTTTATATTCCCACCCTCAGGTTCTTACACCAGTGATACAATACGTTGCCTGCACATGTACCACTGATTTATTTTACTTATGAGTATGGACTCCAGTTTTGACCACTTGCCTACAAAGTCCCCCAAACTGTCTTTCTTTATAGCTGAATAATATTCCATTATATAAAAATGCCACAATTTTTTAATCCAGTCTTCTGTGGATGGACACTTGGGTTGCTTCCACATTTTAGCTATTACAAATTGCGCTGCTATAAACATGGGTCCTTTTGAGTAAAATGTGTTTCCTGTATACAGCATATCGTTGGATTGTGTTCCTTAATCCACTCTTCCAATCTTTCCCTTTTGACTTTTGAATTGAGGCCATTTACATTAATGGTTATCATGGTTATATGTTGGCTTATTCTAGTCATGTTATTTACTTGTTGTTTTTCTTCTTTTGCTGACTGTTTAATTATTTGTTCTGTTTAGGGAGTTATTTCTATTGTCCTTGGAATTGTGGTCTCTTTTTTCTCTGTCTAGAATATCTTTTAGTGCTGTTTGCAATGCTGGTTTGGCACTCATGAAGTTCTTCAGTTGTTCTTTGTCGTGGAAATATTTTATTTCTCCACTGAATTTGAGGGATAGTTTTGCAGGATACATCAGTGTGGGTTGGAAGTTCTTTTGTCTTAGAATCTGTAATACCTCTCCAAGCTCTTCTTGATTTCATGGTTTCCGTTGAGAAGTCTGCTGTGATTCTGATGGGCTTTCCTTTATAGGTGATCTCTTTCATTTCTCTAGCAGCTTTTAATATTGTGTTCTTTTGCTGGATATCTGGGATCTTGACTATTATATGTCTGTGTGTATTCTTCTTTGGGTTATGGATCATTGGGGTTCTATATGCCTCGCTTAACTGAGCTTCAGTATCTTTTACCTTGTTTGGGAAATTTTCTGCTATTATTTCAGCAAATATTCTTTTTATATCGTTTGTGTGGTCTCCTGCTGTTTCACTCACTCCTATTACTCAAATATTGTTACGTTTTGCCTCATCTTCGAGCTGTTGGATTGACTTTTCTTGTGTCTTTGATGATATTATGAGATCCTTCCTTTCATGCTCATAAGCTGCCATGCTGTCTTCAAGTTCTGCAATTCTATCTTTGGTTTCATTTAAGCAGTTTTGCAAGCTTTCAGTGTAAGTTTTCAAATCCTGGTATTCTCTTTGGACCTGTTTCATTCTTGGTAATTCATTCCTA
>PVLD010027970.1:0-20039 GCA_004027595.1 Dinomys branickii
ATTCCCTACTGTCTTCTCTATAGTTTGGTATTTCCTTTAATGTTTGTGTGATAACTAATGTGAAGATAACATTATGTAATACAGCATCCATCCAGTGCTAATTCCCTACTATGTTCTGTATAATTTTGTATTTTTGATATTGTTTATGGCTTATTCTGGTTCATATGTCTCCATTCTTTTGTCTTTAAAATAAAAAAAAAAAGAAAGCAAGAAATGTGTTCACTATGAGTCAGGTACCAGCTAAGAATTTAACACACATTCCCTTCAGCATCCAAACTGCCGGGAGTACCCCTCAACAGGCATGCACTCCTCTGCTTCTGAGTACAGAAGTCCTCCGTGTTTCCTTTCCTAAGCAAATACCTTTTCATTCCTTAAAACCCAGTTTAGGCAAACCCTCCTTAGTCAAGCAGTTAAAGAGTGTGGACCCTCCATTCAGCTGCTTAGGTTTGCACCCTCTTCTGCTTATTCCTGTGTGTCCTTGGGAAGGTTGCTTTCCTTCTTTGTGTATTGGTTTTCCCTTCTAAAAGATGGGATGTCACGAGATAATTTCTATCCCAGTGCTCCTGTGAGGATTGAGCGAGGGAAGAATGAACGCTTCTATTACAGCAGGCTCCTGGTGAGTGTTAGCAATCATGATTATGTTAGGCTTTCTTTGACCTCTCCCTATCACCATCCTGTCTTATCTGCAGTGATCTGGTCTCAAAGGGCTTTTCTGGGCTCATTAGTGGATGTCTGCAAATGTCTATGGACACAGAGGTGATCTAGAAGTGAGGCTCCATGGCCAGCGCTTGTAGGATTTGCCATTAAACTCTGAGAACAACAATGACCCTAAACAAATTTCGATCCCTGTATTTTGCTGCCACTGAGGAAATTCTCTTCAGGTTTCCTGGGTAGTCTGAGATCCCTCATGGTGTTTGGGCACCCTTGGGAGTTCAGAGGCTAAAATGGGGCCGCAGGAATGAGAGAAGGTCATGCAAGGGTGACCTTCTGAGGGGGTGGCTCTGAAGGTTCTCATTCTGTGCCATTGGGACCTCAGAGTGCGGGTGCTTTGCTTCTGTTTCTCTGGCAGCAGTGACAGTGACAGGAATAATAGGTGCGTGTGTCGCAGGGGCTTTGTATGTTCTCATTTGCTACATGTGCTCACATCTGACCTCTGCCCTGGCTGCTTTTCTGGCCTTGGCCAGATGTATTCGCCACTCAGAGCCCCACTTCCCTCATTGTAAGATGAGGGTTAAGAATGCTGATCCTCTCGGCTGTGGTAAAGTCAGAGTGAGATCAGAAGTGGCAGATAGCTGTGGTGTGCTGTTAGCCCAGCTCTCCAAAACAAAGGCCCTGAAGTGTGAGGTTTGCCCATTTCCAAGGTGTCCACACTCCCACCATGGTCACTGCCAATGCCATATCACTGGACACCACTTGGACCCAAGACACTGACTTAGAAAGAGACTTCCATGTGTTCTGGTAGGCAGCTACAAGCGGCTGTGGCATATCTGCTCACACTTCTCATGCTAATTGTTAGTCAGTGCTCTCCTGTAGTGTAGTGTAGTGTAGTGGAGTGGAGTTAAGAAAGAGCCCTAGGGTATGTCTGGAAAGAGCGCAAAAGAGCGGCTTAACCAACTCTGGCTGTGTGCATGGAGTGTGGGGAGAGTTGGTGCACAGTGGAAGGGCTTGTTAGCCTTGGATTTATGAAAAATATGCAAAGTGCTTTCAGGGCCAGGCACGGAGCAGACATTCAAACAATGTTGCATATTCCAGCTAGGCAAGGAGTGACAGGCTCCCTGGGGTTCCTCATGCAATGACCAATGCTGAACACACACATGACAATTCATCACACCAAAAGTCTGTAAGTGCTACAACAGCAGCAGGCACTGCAGCACTGTGGACAGTTAGGGCTTCAGAGGCAAAAAGAGCTGGTTGGTATTCTCGTCCACCATTAGTCTATGACCTGGGGAAACTGCTGATCCTCTCTGACTCCTGTTTCCTTCAACCTGGAAAAAGGAGACATTACGGAGAGGTGAGAATATTGCATGGATGAAAATACCTCGTGAGAGCCACTGCTAGAGTGGTGCTTTCCTTGCTTTTTAGTCGGAAGCTGCAAACTGATTTCTTGACCCACAGCCAAGGCAGCATCATTAACCCTGAGAATCTTGAGACTGATTTCACAGCAGCAGGAAAACTCAAAATCGCTCACATAACTTCTTGCTGCACTTAAATTTTACCTTGAGTTCTTTTCTTTGTGCAGATAGAAAGAGAATAAGATGGGGAAAAGAACACCTTACTCAGACTCTACAGACAGACATCTATAAGTTGTCCAACTGCAGAGAAGCCCTCAGTGAAACGCAGGCTTGTTTTGCTTGCACAACATGCTGTATTCCTCATAAAGCCTGGACAAAGCAGGTCTGCGGAGAAACGCAGGCTATCTCTGTGTTGCTGTGATGTGCACAAGTACATAACATGCTTTTAGATTCTGAGATGTGGAGGATGAGTTTAAACTACCAAGTCCCCTGCCTGTCTTGGAGGAGTGCTTTGGTCACTGTGTGCAAAGTGCCGCCTTTTGTTTTAGTTTCTTTGTGGATCTTTAGAGTAATTGTCCCTTACAATCTCACTTCTTTCCACTTGCAAGAGGAGAGTGAGAATGTGGGCTGGAGTTGAGGACGTGGTTTCTCAATGGAATGGACTCTGGAGGGAAGCGATGGCCCAGTGTGAAAACCTGGGGCTGTGCTTGCTCTTTCTCTGTGTGTCTTTAGAGAGGTAGCGTAACTGCTCTGGTTACAATGAGGACTTCCTCTTGGCTGATTTGATCCAAGTCAGGTCTCTGGAGCATAATGTACACACAAATCAGAGGGGGAATGTCTTCTTGTAATGCAGATATAGAGTGAGGAGTTTGGGGGATGCCTGAGACTTTGCATTTCTATCTGATAAATACCTGGGAATTGTTGATGCTGCTGGGTCCTGGGCTGGTCCCTTTTTTGAGTAGCCTGGTTTGAATAAACCCAAAAGCAGTTTGGAAACTGAAGGTTACTGTGTCGCTGAATGTCATTTTATATGGGAAACACAAAGGAGGAACTTCGTGAGCTGCTTAGTTAGGTAATGTTTACTAAGTACTTTGGAAGAACTTAGAGGAGCACCAGGTTCTGAAGTAGCGACCTGGACTATAACTCACTGTCACCTCCAGGGCAATGAAGAGAGAGAGAGTGAAGGAGTTGGTCCAGACTGGACTAAGCTGGAATTCTGGCTCCGCTTTTTTACAGACATGTGATCATGAGTTGGCTTAGCTGTCTTGGCCTCTGATTCCCCCTTTGTCACATAAGGAAGATGCCCCCAACACAGTGTGGGCTGAGAGCATTATGCAAGATGAAGAACGCAAGGTGGCTGGCCCAGGGCCTGGCATATGATCTTCTAACCCTGGCCATGAGCACCTTCTGCATGACAGGCCCCGCTTCCCAGTGGAAGCCTGGCCCAGGGTGGGCCGCTTGGCCCTCAAGCTCAGCAGAAGGCTGCAGGACTTTAGCATCCAACTCCATCCTGGAGCTCACGGCCTGCCCCACACTCCTGAAAGCAGACAGGACCAGCAATGCTGCCCAATACCAGTAGCCTCTGAGGTGCCCCAGTCAAAACACCTGGGTGTCAAAATCACTGAAAGAAATTTAGTTTTCTCTTTTGTAAAATGCAGTTACTCCTGCTTCCATGCAAAATTATGGGAAGATTCAAGGATAATGATAAAAATCAGGGCAGCCCACTCCTTAGAGATGTGCTAGCACTGAGCTCACAGCTTTGCTTGAAGCACCGGAGTCCCCAAACTATCATAAACATGTGTCCCAGTAAGGTTTCCAGTTTATGAGTGAGGCTCGGAAAAGTTGGGTATTATGCCTGTGGGCTCACAAATGGTAATAAACTGAGTCAGGATTTGACCCACTCAAACCAAACTCCTGCTTCCTAATTAATATTTCCCAGAATCTAACGTGGAGGCTTCAAACAAAGAGGGGCAGGCCCAGGCCAGTACTATGTGTGATGGTGGAATACACATGCAGAGGCATTGCCCCTTGACAACCTTCTGCCTGAGTCCTCTGGACTTCCTCTCACACGATTTCCCTTCTCATACCTTTTCATCAAACAGTGAATATGTGATCAGACGTACATCAACTCACCTGCCTTGGCTTCAGTTTCCCATCTATTCCATAGGTAGGTCATCACTACCCCAGGATGGGCTGCGAGGGTTAGGAAGCATGATGGATGCAAGGTGCCCGGCCCACTGCTTGAAGGTGCCACCTTCACAGCCCAAGGAGATGCTCATGGATGGCACCACCCCCTGAATGTCCCCTCTCTGGGACCCACACTCCCAGCTGTACTTCTTTTTCCTGCAGGTGTCTAGGACAGTTTGGGGCATAGTTAGGGCTCAACATTCAGAAGATGTCCTATTATCTGAATCAGCATGCTGCTTGGTTCCTGCATTGTCAGGGGACCAGATTCTGGGGTGCTGTCAACCTCTCTAGCAGGAAAGAGCAAAAGCTTTGAGCAGAGAGGTTGTGGACAGGGCAGACTGACGATGGGAGGCCTCAGCAATCAGCTTACTCAGCAACCAGCCCACGAGGCAGTGGCTACAGCTTCCAAATGTTAAGGAGGCCTGGCTCCCCAGAGCACTGTGGTGCACTGCACCAAGTCCTGACTAATAAAGCTGTCAGGGGGATGACTTCGCCCCCTTTCCTCAGTGCAGATGTCTCACCAGCATGAAGCTGACCACTACAGGCATGCATCAACCTCAGGATCCCTAGGCAGAGAATATACACTATGAGGGCCTCTGGGGGTCGGTGGGGCTGCATTAGGCTGGTGTATGGAGCAGCTGAGGTGCAGGGAAGAGAATAGCGGACTTGGAGACAGGCTCCGGATGACTTAGAACTTTCTCATCTGCAGAATGAAACCACTGTTGCAGGGAGGCGGGCCCTCAGAAGGCAGAAGCTCTGCAAGTCTGGATTTGGATCTGGGATCAGCCAAGTTTGGATCTGTGCCTTTATGGGACAATTACTTTATGTTTCTGAACCTTTGGTTGCTTTTCTGTAAAAAGTTGGGATAATGACGATACCTAGACCCCATAGAGTGACTGTGCAGGTCAGAGTGAAACAGCGTATGTATGGTGCTGAGCCTGTTACTCTGCTGCTTTACTGAGTTCCTCCTCCCAGGTGTGGTGAAGGGGCTGGGGTGCAAAAGCAAAAGGCCAACAGGAGCTGGACAGGGACCTCAGCAGTAGTTGGACGAGTCAGCTGGGATGACACATGTGAAGGGTCCAGGCCCTTTGCTCAGCAACCTCAGGGATGCTTATTCTCACCCCCTGACCCCTGCAGGCCAACCGAGGAAAACGAGGAAGAGTGGCACCCGGTGTCGTTCTAAGCACTTTCTGATATTAGCTCAGTCAATCGCATATTTAAGGTCCATATCACTGTTATCTTCATTCTGTAGATAAGGGAACAGAGTCACAGGGAAGTTAACTGTACTTACGTGTTATAGTGGCTTTTCTCGCTGCTGCCTGAAATGAGCTGTTTTTCCTCTGCAATCCCCCTCTGCCATGCCACCCTGCCTTAGAGCCAGCCAACGATGGACTGAAACTTCTACAAACACTGAGCTGAAATGAACCTTTCCTCCTTTAACTTTGGGTGTCGGGTATTTTGTCTCAGCAAAGTAACTGAGAGGCGCCCGGGACAAGAGTATACCTTACAGATCATGCTCCCAGTGACTCGCTTCTCCCAACTGACAGCACATTCAGCTGTGATCTGATCTGTAAATAAATCCACTGATGGATATGAAATCCACAAGATCTAATCGCTGTCCCAAAGCTCTCACTTTGGAACACATGAGACTGTGGCGAGACCTTCCAGATCTAAATCATAACATATCTTAGAGTTTGGACCGGAAGGCGCGTTACCCCGCCTCCTTGCTTTCAAATGCACAGACTACGGCTGTAAGAAACCAATCCTCGGAGCCAGGCAGATGAGAGACTGGAGCTCAGGCTTCCACACAGCATTCACTGGGGTTAATCAAGTCAAGAGCTTTAGAAAGAAGGAGCTCTGAGATTTGGGTTTTTAAAAAATGAACATCAATCGCTTTATTGATCTTTTTTTTCTCTTTGTATTTGGGATCTCTGAACTATGCTTGCTGCAGGCTTTTCCCACAATAAAAATCATGTAGATTAAAATGCTGATAAATGGAAAAGAAGGCCTTGGTGTAGGAAGTGTAGAGGCCTCTGCATGAGCCTGGAAATGGTGTAGTGTGGACTTTGGGGTCCTCTCGTTTGTAAAAGAGAGATGGTGTCTACCGAGAATAGGTGCTTGAGGGCCTCTTCCCTTTTCCTCTTTGTGTATACTCATGTCCTCATTTCCACTTGCTTTTAGTGTTAGTTCTGGAAGGTGCCACTGCTCCAGTGAAAGAAGCCACTCCCACGTCAGGTTAGATTCATTTTCTCATGGCTGACTGTGTGACCTTGGTCATGGCTGTTAGCCCCAGCAGCCTTATGTCTTTATTTGTTAAATTGGGATTATAATGCCCCACATGCACGAGTTTCAGAAGGATTAAATGAGGATTTTATAGATCTGCATCACTCAGTGATCACTTGTTAACAGTATTTTTCTTATTCTTTTGAAGGAGGACTGTCTCTAACAGAATAGCGTAGACTGGGTGACTCACAAACAACAGAAATATAGTCCTCACAGTTCTGGAGTCTGGAAGTCCATGATCAGGGCAGATTTGGTGTCTGGTGAGGGCCCGCTTCTTGGCTCAAAGATGGCACCTTCCCTCACATGGTGGGAGGATAAGGAATCTTTCTAGGTTCTCTTTTATAAGGATGCTCACCCATTTATGAGGGCTTCATTGTTGTGAGCTCATCACCTCCCAAGGCACCCCCTCCGACTACCCTAACACTGGGGTTAGGCTTCACTTTTTGGGGTGTTGTAAGACACATTCAGCCCACTGCAGGGAGCATCATGGTCTATGAAGTACATGATAGCTGGAGAGCAGGCCTTCCTATCAAGAAGTAGTTTTGGTTAGTCATCACTTATCTCTCAAATTATGTTACCTCCTTTCTCTTCTAGGCCACCAGACAACCTGGTGGGACTTCAGTCCTTGTGGTGCCTGGACAGGAGTCACTTTATCAGTGAGCAACTCTGGAATGACATCATGTGCACCCTCTGCTCACTGGAACCACACTTTCCTGTGGGTACTTGTAGCTGGGAAGTGAGCCTTTGCCTTCTGCTGTTCCAGAAGTGAGGGTTCCTCTAGATCTTGGCACACAGATGATGAGTGGTTCTCTCTGCAGCTGTTCCATCAATTTTCTGCTTACTTCTCATTTTGCTTAGGGATTATGAGTTTGCACAGAAGTCCGATATCTAACATGTGGCTGGGAGAATTGGCTTTAGTGCTGGCTTTGCCTTCGCAGCCCCACATGCATAGCCTTGGTTAATACATAACCTTTCAGAATCCATTTTCTTTTTGACAGAATGGGGCACAGGAGCTTCACCTTCCTGATAGCAGTGTCATAAAGAATAAATGAAATGCATGTCAGACAAATGAGCAGCTTAGGGCCTGCATGTTAGCTGTTACTATGTCTTTTTTAAAGGAGAAATCTTGGTTTTATTACTTTGCTTATCTTGATACAGTCTTCTGAGATGGAACACAGAAAACTCAGTAATGTGGTATTCAAAATAAAATGCACTCTTTCCCATTTTCCTTGGGGACAATAGGCAAGCAGGAGCTCACTCTGACTCTGTCCATGTTCAATCAAGAAGACTCAGGAGGACCAATTCTTCAGATGTCATGAATATGAATACAAAACCAGCAAAGGGTAGATGTTAGCCTCCTTGGTCTGGTGTTGGAGATCATCCGTGACTTGGCCCTTATGTGCCTTTTGACCTTCTTTTCCTCTGGTTCTACTCACGGGCCTACAGGGCGACTATGGCATACAGCGTCACCTTTGGCACCCTATGCCTATGCCCTTGCTGTATCCACTCCCTGGAAATTCTTCACCATCTTTGCCTTCATAAACCCACACAGATTCATCTCTGCCTTCTCTGTGTCTTCTCTGGCCTTTCCACACATATGGGGCATATGTTACTTTGGCCTTGTTAAAGAACCATCTCTCTTCTATTGATAACACTCCTATCCTATAGGATAAGAATTGGGTTGGCCTCATTTGTAGCCTACTGGAGTTGGCAAAATCAGAACCTTCCACTCCTTTAGCAGCAAAAAAGGAGAAGGGTGGAAAGACAAAGAAGGGTCCTTTTCAGTGGAGTTAATCTTTGAAAAGGCTTCCTGGAAGTCCTTTTCCCCTTTCCTGCCCCTTATCTGTGTATATCTCATTGACCAGAATGTGGTCACATGGCCACACCAGGCAAAGGAGTCTGGGAAATGTTCTTTTTTATTTATGAATTTATTTCTTTGCAGAATATAATTCAATGCCTCATATATAGAAGGCAAACACTCTACCACTGAGCCTCCCCCACCAAGTCCCTTAATAGATTTTTTTTTTTTTTTGCGGTACTGGGGATCAAACTCAGGACCCTGCGCTTGCTAGGCAGGCGCTTATTCCACTGAGCTATATCCCCAGCCCCTCCCTTAATAAATTTTAATGTGAGGCGGTCATATTAAACTGCCCAGATTGGTGTTGAACTTGCTATATGCCTGCCTCAGCCTCCTGTGTAGCTGAGAGTATAGGAATGTGCCACCACTCCCAGGTAGCAAATGTAGTCTTTTAGTTGAGTGCTAAATGCAGGTTCCCAAACTGAACAAATATGAGGATTTCAAATAGGCGCTACTCTTTGCTACTCTCCCCACAAATTTACCCTCCACTCATAGATTTGAGGGGTGGTCAAGGTTAGGAGAGGGATTAAGCTAACTTGAGAGCAAAACATTAAACTGACCACTGGCATCTGACTTTCCTTTCTCAATCTTCTTTGGAAATCAGAAATCAGTGTTCTGGAGAAAGCCCACTACAGTGGATGCCTTGGCCAGGATTCTTCTCTTTGCTCTGCCCTGCATTTAAGTACCTGTGAGAGCAGGAGGATGCATGGTGGCCTCTCATCCCTCTGTAGGTATCATGGAACCCCTCTTCCCATACTGAGCCCAAACTATACATGTTTCTCTTGTCACTAAGTTTCTTACCACTGCCTTTGGCTCTGCTTATAAATGTTTAAAAATACTCACATGACACACAGTGGGATTACAGACTCCCTCACTTCCAAAATGAAAAGCAGCTCATACATTATTCAAGGAAAATATTGTATTATTGAACAAAGGATGGGTACATTTATCCCTTGTTATGCATCCCAATCGTTGACGCCTTATTAGTCCATGTATTCAGTGAGGATTTTACTGAGGGAATTTGTAAACAAAGTCAGAGATCAAACACTAATGTGTTTAGATGGCAAGATTAAAAGATTATTATAAAGTCATCACATTCCATGCCTTGGAGGTCATCTGGTCTACCCAGTTCTTGTGTCTGTCCTACTTGTTCCTACAACATAGAAGTTCAACTTTGACTTTCATTCTTCCAGTGAGGGGAAACTCAGTACTGCTAAGTTCACATGTGTGGAGTTCCAGCGTGAAGATGTTCATTTCATGTCAGGCTAACATCTCTTTCCTGGTAGCTTCTACCCACTGGACTTAATTTCTACATGGATTAATTTTGTTTCCTTTTCTATATGATGGTCCTTTAGTTATACAAAGATGGCACTTAAGAGCTGGAATCACTTAGGGTTTGTTTGTGTTTATTTATTTATTTATTATTTATTTGTACCAGGAGTTGAACTCAGGTCCTTGTACTTGCAAGGCAGGTGCTTGTGCCACTGAGTTATATCCCCAGCCCTTAAGTTTTCTTTATTTAAAAGGCTGGATGTCTAGTGATTCTTCAGCCCCTGCCCATAGCAGAAAGGGAGAGCTGGCTGGATTTGACAAACATTTAGCAAAGATTCCACCCTGCATGTTCCAGGCACCGTGGGAGCCTGTTTATAGCTATAACACTTCGCAGTTCAGCAGAGAATTAGAATACAACTAGCCGGGTTTAAAGTTGATGTTCATCCACACATGTCTCCATCCCCATCTCCCAGAAGCACTCTCTCTCTCTTCCTTAGCCTCCTGGATTTTCTGTCCTTCTAATACACTAACATCCTTCCTGCCTCAGGCCCTTGACTCATGCTGTGCTCACTGCCTGGGATGCTTTTCCCAGATCTTCGTGCCTGCTGCTGCTCCTCACCATGCATTCTCCACTCACATGGCTCCTACCCAGAGAAGGCTTCTCATACTTCTCTCTCATTGTGACCTCAATCCCACTTCTGCCCCACTATTCTCTGTCTCATCCCCTAGGGCTGCTATGTAACAAGGTACTTTATGCTGTCTGGTTTATAAACAAGAGGAGTTATTTCTTCCAAGTCTGGGATCTGGGAAATCTAAGCGCAGAGGGCCGGCAGATCCAGCACCTGCTTCCTTGTGTCCCTATGCAGGGAAGGGGTGATGGAGTTCTCCAGGGTCTCTTTTATATGAGTGCTTCACCTCCATGTTTTATTCACCTTCCAAAGGCTCTGCCTCTTCATATCATCACATTGAGATTAGGTTTTCAATGTGAATTTGGTGGTACGGGGGCAGCATACATTTTCTATCACATTGCCTGGATTTAATGCTCTATTGCATCACCCTATTAAATCAAATAAACTCAATAAACATTAACTGAGTACCTACTGTGTGCTATATTGTTCTGGGACCAGGCTTATTTTGGTGAACAAAACAATTATCTTAATGAAGTTTACATTATTATAGGAAAGACAGAAAGTTTACAACTCACACATAAATAAATTTTCTGTACATTAGAGGGATAATAGAGCCATGGAAAAGAAAAGCAGGGCAAAGTCAGGGGATTGTGAAGGCACTGAGGTGGCACAGGATTATGTATTAAATAGGGTTGCAGGGGCACAGTCCTTAAGAGTAGAGATATGAGCACTCTGGAAATCCGAGGCAGGGAGGATTGTAAATTCAAACCCTGGCTAGGTAACTTAATGATTGAGTGAGATCTTGTCTCAAAAAATTAAAAAAAAAGGCTGTCAGCATAGCTCAGTGTGTGGACCCTGGGTTCAACCCCTAGTGTTGGGGAGGGGGGAGATGGGGGTGGAGAAGAGAATCTGAATAAGGATAAGTTCTATGAAGTAATAGTCTCTAAAATCATCTTTTAATTTTGTTTGTATATTCAAATTGTTTTTCCCCTCTCCCTCTAGAATATAAACTCTGTAGGGGCAGGGACCCTGTCTGCTCTGTTTTGCATCTGTACTCAGGGACTGGCATCTGGAGACGCGGTGGGACTTTGAATGACTGTTCAGTGTCCGCAGGACAAACCAAAAGGCTGTGGCTGAAGTCTTTGCCCGAGGTGTGTTGTAAAATCCATGCCATCGCCACCTGCGAGCCTCACTTTCCCATGGATGCTCTTTCTGGGGCTGGCATCCAGCTCTCTCTCCTCTAGAATGGCAAGAAGGGTTGAGCTCACAGCCATTTCCAGCTGACACATTCCAGGCAGAGCAAGCGCTATCATTCCCATTCTGCAGGTGGGGAAACTGAGGCTCAGGGAGGCTAAAGGTCATGCAGCATTCCTGACCGAGTATGGACATGGACCAGCGTCCTTGTCACCACCCAGAGGGACTGGAGGCACCAGTACGCCCCATCTCTTGATAATTCTCTAGCAGCATCCGCGGACCAGAGCTTTCCTGAGCAGCCCAGACAATGAGCCCTTCCCAGGGGGCTCCTAGGAGTACTGACTCTTCCTCTTCCTCCTCCAACTTGACTCAGAGGATGGAGATGGAATTTTCCCAAGGTGCTGCTTCACCGCTCTCTTTGTACCAAGCCAGTGAAGGCAAATCTGGCTCTGCCTGATGAGTCCTCTTAAAAAGAACTAAATAAATGAGCATGAAGCTTTGAATAATTGGCTTTTGCTTCTCAAAGCCGATTGTTATCAAAATGAATCCTTTATTCTGCCTTTTTTATTTTAAAAGTAAAAGAACGAAAACATTAACAAACACACAAAGTAGCACAAGAACAGTACAATCAAAACTGAATTACAGATGAGGTGACAGGGAATTAACAATGGTTGTTGTATGACATATTGGTAACTTCAAAGTGTATGCTCAAGAAAACAAATACAGACATACAAAATTAATCAAACAACCCGTCATTAACTATTCCTTACCATAAAGTGACACAAGTCAGTAGTACAACCATGTTAGCCATCCTGCATGTACATATATACATACATAATTATCCATTTCTTCCTTTTCTCCTTCCCCTCATCCCACTTGCTCTTTACTTTTGAGTAGTTTCCTTTCATACCTCCTAATTTATATTCCCACTTTCAGGTTCCTACACTAGCGATACAATACGTTGCTTGCACATGCACATCTGATTTATTTCACTTACGAGTATGGTCTCTAATTGTGACCATTCGCCTATAAAAGCTGCAAGTTTGTCTTTCTTTATAGCTGAATAATATCCCATTATATAAAAATGCCATAGTTCTTATCCAGTCCTCAGTGAATGGACATATGGGTTGCTTCCACGATTTGGCTATTACCAGTTGTGCTGCTATAAACATGGGTGCGCATATATCATGGTGATATGATGCTTTCAGATCTTCTGGGAAAATACCCAGAAGGAGAATAGCTGGGTTGTATGGGACCCCTAGACCTAGTTTGCTAAGGAATCTCCAAACCGATCTTTACAGTGGTTTCACCAGTCTGCATTTCCACCCGCAGTGGAGAAGAGTTCCTATTTTTCCACAGCCTCTCCAGCATTTGTTATTGGTTAATTTCTTAATGTTGGCCAATCTTACTGGGGTGAAATGAAATCTTAATATTGTTTTAATTTGCATTTCTTGAACGACTAAAGATGTAGAACATTTTCTCATATATTTATTTGCCATTTATATTTCTTTATCTGAAAAGTGTGTATTCATCTCAGACACCCATTTCTAGATTGGGTCTTTGAATTTGTAGAGGTTCATGTTTTTGAATTATTTATATATTCTAGATAGAAGACCTTTGTCTGAGGGACAGCCAGCTAGGATTTTATCCCAATTTGTGGATTTTCTTTTTACTCTGCTGGTGATTTCTTGAAATGTGCAAAAACTTTTTAGTAAGATGAGGTCCCAGTTTTTGTTTCTTTGAAGTGTTTCGCTTGTAGTTTGATTTTTGTTCATGAAGTCTCTGCCTACTCCTATGTCTTCAACATTTTTACCTACCTTCTCTTCCAATAGAGTTAGTGTTTCTGTTTTAATATTGAGATCTGTGATCTATTTTGATTTGAGTTTGGTGCATGTCGAGAGACTTGGGTCTCTTTTCAGTCTTTAGCAAGAGGCAAGCCAATTTTTCCAGCACCATTTATTAAAGAGGCTATCTTTCTTCCAGTGAGCTTGTTTGGCCCCTTCGTCAAATATTAGGTGGCTAAGGGTGTTTGTGGCTGTGACTGCATCTTCCAGTCTGTTCCACTGATCCTCAGGTCAGTTTTTTAGCCAGTACCAGGTTGATTTTATTACAGTAGCTTTGTAGTATAATTTCAGGTCAGGGATTGTGATTCCACCTGACTTGTCCTTGTTGCCCAGGATTGGTTTTGCTATTCTGGGTCTCCTCTGGTTCCAGATGAATTTAAGGAATACTTTCTCTAGATCTGTCGGGTATGTTAATGATAGTTTAATGGGAATTGCATTGAGTCTGTACAACAATTTTGGTAGTATGGCCATTTTCACGATGTTGGTTCTTCCTAACCATGAGCAGGGAATGTTTTTCCATTTATTGAAATCCTCTTCGATCTCTTTTTTCAGAGTACTGTAGTTTTCATTGAATAGATTTTTACTTCTTTTGTTAGATTGATTCCTAAATATTTCAATTTCTTAGATGCTGTTGTAAAAGGTATGGTTTCCTTAATTTCTCTCTCAGTCTGTTTGTTGTTTATGTATAGGAAAGCTATTGATTTTTGAGTGTTGACTTTGTATCCAGCTACTCTGCTGAATTTGTCAATTAATTCAAAGAGTCTTCTTGTGGAGTTTTTGGGGTGTTCCATGTAAAGTATTGTCTTGGTTACTTTTCTCTGGTTGCTGAGACAAAATACCCAACGCCCATAATGAAGGAAGGAAAGGTTTATTTAGCTTACAGTTTGTGGAGGTTTCAGTCCATAGTTGGCTGGCTCAGAGGCAGAGTGGCATGGCAGAGGGCAAATTGTTTATGGCAGCAGAGCACAGAAAAACAGCCAGCAAAAATGGAGGAATGGTCAAGCAGCCTCTTTCCTTCCCCTACATTGTAAACAGCCTACCCCCACCCAGGGGGCCTGTTAGCTCTCAGATAATCTCCATGCCTCCTCTTCCACAGGCTCAGGATGTATACAAATAAGCATCCTGGCTTCCTGCTGAATTACGCAGTGAAACTTCTGGACTACCCAAGTTGATACAATGTATCAACCATAACAAATATCATGTCATCTGCACATGGGTGTAGTTTTACTTCTTTCTTTCCTATCCTTACACCCTTTATTTCTCTCTCTTGTCTAATTGCTCTGGCTAATGCTTTCAGAACTATGTTGAATAGTAGTGGTGACAGTGGACATCCTTGTCTTATTCCTGACTTTAAAGTGAAAGCTTTCAATTTTTTGTCCACTTAGTATGATGTTGGCTGTTGGTTTGTCATAGATGGCTTTGATCAGATTGAGGTAAAGGCCATCTATCCCTATTTTTTTTCTAGAGTTAACATGACTGTATGTTGGACTTTATCGAAAGCTTTTTCCACATCTATTTAGATGATCATGTGGTTTTTGTCTTTAGATCTATTGATATGGTGTATTACATTAATTGATTTGCAAATATTGAACAATCCTTGCATTTCTGGAATGAATCCAACCTGGTTATGGTGTATAACTTTCCTTATGGTTCACTGTATTATATTTGCTAGTATTTTATTGAGTATCTTTGTATCTATGTTCATTAGGTAGATTGACCTATAGTTCTCTTTCTTGGTTGGGTCTTTCTCAGGTTTTGATATCAGTATGATACTTGCCTCCAGAAATGAGTTAGGGGAAATTGCTTCCTTTTCAATTTCATTGAAGAGTATGAGGATTGTTGGCATTAAAATCTTCTCTGAATGTTTTATAGAATTCTGCTGTGAATTCATCAGGGCCTGGGCTTTTCTTTGTCAAGAAGTTTTTAGTGACATTTTCAATCTCATTAATTGATATAGGGTTGTTTAGGATTTTTATATCTTCCTGATTCAACTTTGGTAATTCGTACCTTTCTAGGAATCTGTCCATTTCTTCTGAGTTGTCTATCCTATGGGAGTAAAGATTTTCAAAGTAGGTATTAATGATCTTTTGGATATCTGTAGGATCTGTAGTAATTTCTTCCCTTTCATCCTTATTGCATGAAATTGAATTCTTTCTTTTTTTGATAAGGTTGGCTAGGGGTTCATCAATTTTATTTATTCTTTCAAAGAACCAACTCTTTGATTCACTTATTTTTTTGTAGTGTTTTCTTCATCTCCGTTGCAGTAATTTCTGCCTGGAGCTTTATTCTCCTCCCTTCTTTGGGCTTTGTGCTTGACTTGTTCTTCTTTTTCTAAAAGTTTGAGGTGTAGCATTAGGCTATTTATTTGCTCTCTTTCTATTTTCCTTATGTGTGAGTTCATCGCTATAAATTACCCTCTGACAACTGCTTTCATTGCATCCCACAGATTCTGGTAATTTGTATTTGCATTTTAGTGTATTTGTAGGTATTTTAAAATTTCTTCTTTAGTTTCTTGTGTGACCCATTGGTTGTTCAAGAGGTTGTTATCTAATTTCAAGTGCTTATGGAGTTTTTAGAGTTCCCTTTGTCATTATTTTCCAATTTCATTGCACTGTGGTCAGATAATATGCATGGGATAATTTCAGTTCTTTTGCATTTAGGTAGATATACTCTATGGGCTAGAATGTGGTCTATTTTAGAGAAAGTCCCATGTACAGCTGAGAAAAATGTGCATTCTGATGTGGTAGGGTGGAACACTCTGTGTACATCTACTAAATCCATTTGTTCACACATTTGGTTCAGGTCTGTTATTTCTTTGCTGAGTTTTTGTCCCGTTGACCTGTCTCTTTGTGTCGAAGGGGTGTTTAGGTCCCCTATTACAATAGTGTTATTGATTATTTGGTTTTTCATGTCTGTTAAGATTTGACTTATATCGTTTGGTGCTCCAGTATTTGGTGCATACATGTTTAGAATTGTTATCTCTTCCTCTTGTAGCTTTCCTCTAACTGGTGTGTAGTGGCCTTCTTTATCTCTTTTGATTGTTTTCACTTTGAAGTTTACATTGTCTGCAAACATAATAACTACCCCTGCTTTTTTCTGTGAACCTGTTGCATGGGGAATTGTTTTCCATCCTTTGACTTCCAGTCTGTGGATTTCCTTTTGAGTAAAGTGTGCTTCCTGTATACAACATATTGTGGGATTTTGTTTCTTAATCCATTCTGCCAGTCTGTTTTTTTTGACTGGTGAATTGAGGCCATTTATATTAATGGTTATAACTATTATATGTTGGATTATTCTTGTCATGCTATTTACTTCCTGTTGCTTTCCTACATTTGCTATCTGTTTAATTGCTTGTTCTGCTTGAGATTTCCTTTCTATTGTTGTTCTTGAGATTGTGGTCTCTTTTTTCTCTGTCTAGAATATCTTTTACTAGTTTTTGTAATATTGGTTTGGCACTCATGAAGTTCTTCATTTGTTCTTTGTCATGGAAATATTTTATTTCTTCATTGAATTTGAAGGATAGTTTTGCAGGGAACATCAGTCTGGGTTGGAAGCTTTTTTGTCTCAGAATCTGTAATACCTCACTCCAAGCTCTTCTTGATTTCACGGTTTGTGTTGAGAAGTGTGCTGTGATTCTGATGGGCTTTCCTTTATAGGTGATCTGTTTCTTTTCTCTAGCAGCTTTTGATATTGTGTTCTTTTGCTAGATGTCTGGGATCTTGACTATTGTATGTCTGGGTGTGGTTTTATTTGAGTTATGGCTTGCTGAAGTTCTATATGCCTGATTTACCTGCACATTCGCATCTTTTACTTTGTTTGTGAAATTTTCTGCTATTATTTCTGCAAGTATTCTTTTTATGTCATTTGTGTTGCCTCCTGCTGTTTCACTGACTCCTATTACTCAGACATTATTTCTCTTTGCCTCGTCTTGCAGCTGTTGGGTTGATTTTTCCTGGATCCTTGATGACTTTATGAGATCCTTCCTTTCATGATTACTAGCTGTCATGCTGTCTTCAAGATCTGAAATTCTATCTTCAGCTTCATTCAAGTGGTTTTGCAAGCTTTCAGTGGAAGTTTTGATTTCCTGGAAATCTCTTTGAGTCTGTTTCATATGTTCTAATTCATTCCTAAGTTGTTCATGTCATGTTTCCATTTGTTGCCTATGTTCATCTATTTTTTTTATCTGTTTCTTCACTATATGTGAGGAGCATTTCTTCCATTATTATTTTCATTTCATTTTTTGCCTAAGAGATTATTTCAATTTGATCTCTTCTATGGCCTGGTGGAGTTGTTTTTTTACTTCAGATGTGATCTTCTCAGAAATTTCTGGTATGTAGCTTCCTAGTTCTCCTATGTCAATGTCTCCTGGACTTGTTCTGAGTCGAGTTGAGTTCTGAGACTGCATTTTGCTCCTATTTCTTGTCATTTTGGATGTTAGATGAAAAGTGCTGAGCTACAAGCTACCCAGGAAGCTCAAGAAGGACTCTAAGGACCCTAGTTTACCTGGATATCAAACTTATCCCAAGATGGTAGCAGACTGTGGACCACTGGGCCCAGGAATCCCAGGTAATTGCTGGGGTGCACGGCTCAGATCACATCTGTGATGGTGGGGGAATGCTGGCCTTTGATATCAGGGTTTCCAGGCAGTGAACAGAAAGGGTGTGGGCCTCAGCCTTGAAGCCAGTGGTGGCTAGGCAGGGGCCACTGCTCCAGGATCCTCAGGTAGGTAGCTGGTCAGGGGAGAGCAGGCCTAACCCCCCAACCCAGAGGACCATAGAGCCTGAGGCTGTTTCCATGCTGCAGGCCTCACTAACCAACAGGGAGGAGCCCTCCCAGTCCCAGCTCCTTCCTTGCCTGAAGGCGCAGGGCAGAGTGCACACACAGGCCTCACCAAACAAGAGTTCTGCTCAATGGGCTGCTCAGATGGTGCCCGAGGCCAGGCTTCTTCCCTGCCTTTTTCATTATATTTAACTAAAATTGTTTTTTGGGGCTTCAGAGAGAGATTAACTCTGACTCCTAGCTCTTTTCAGGGTGATCAGTACTCCTTTACCCTTCTACAGTTTTGGACTTATAAAGTACTTTTATAGAAATCATACCACTTCAGTCCAGAAATTAAAACCATGCTGCATGCATACAAAGTGCTTCTAAAAACTTAGGCATCTATGGAGGTGTTCATTTTTAGGTAAGAGAAAACTTAATAGCAAAGGACATAAAAATAAAGGTAATTGATTCTTACAGAACTGATATGGTCAGAGGACGCACCCAGCTTCAAGTACCATGTGATCATTCTTCTGGGTTTCACGTCTCTGCAGTTCTCTGAGGTTACTCTTCTTATTTTGCATATCAGATTCATTCTCAAGCTGGCTTCTGTCATAACAGTAATACAGTTATAACAAATGGTGCTTTCTGCTTTCTCTCTCATGCCCAGGGGAAAGAAAAGCATTTTTCTTTCCACATTGCAGGCATGA
Source organism: Dinomys branickii (assembly GCA_004027595.1). Lineage (NCBI taxonomy): Eukaryota > Metazoa > Chordata > Mammalia > Rodentia > Dinomyidae > Dinomys > Dinomys branickii. The sequence goes on from PVLD010027970.1 coordinate 18,748, forward strand.
GTCTGAGAATCATTTTGGTTTTTACGTACTGCCCATGCCCACCCTTACACTGGGTAGAAAAGCCAGAGGTCTATAGCAGCTGATGATGGCCACTGTGGCACTCGGAGTCAAGTTTTCCCCAAAGCACACTGTGCTGTTAGGGAGAAGGCAGAGGGTACAGATGCTGAGTGGACAGCCAGCCTGTATTTGCTACAGATTCACTTTAAGGTGGAGAAAACTGAAGATGGAACAATTTACTAATGGGCATTTGGTTTTTGATAATGGAGTAGAGAACAGATCCAACATCTTTATATTCAGAGCTCTTCCCAAACACCAAGTTTTCCCTGCCGTTTGCTAATGCTGAGGTTGGCAGCTCACAGCAGAGTGAGATAGTAGGGGTGAGAATAGGCCCCCTGCACATCTTGCTGATACCAAAAATTTCATGTAATTATTTTCTTTTGGGTTCCGGTATTGCTCATTCATTCAAAAACACATATTCATTGAACTGGGAACATTGGCTGGCTAGGCCCATCTGGAACCTGCCTCTTAATCAAGAGTCTTTCAGATGTAAGTAACAGAAACCTACTCAAGTTAGTTTGGGCAAAAATGGGAGGGGGATTTATTCTAAGGATACGAGAGTCTCTAGCCCCATCTGATTCTTCCACAAGTTCTAGCATAATCTTAGATGACATCAGGTTTAATAACAGCCCACACTTTGCTTACTGAACACACCGATTGGCACCTGAGGCATGGAAGCCAGTTTGGTAGCTCGCTCTTGTCATCTTAGGTGAGTGTTCTGCTGCTGTCATCATATCTGGGTTTGGGCAACTTCAAATACCACCTAGCCCTCTTTACATGTGTGTTCCTAGCTAGCTCATTTAGGTTTAATTAGATGAACGTGTTTAAGGAAAGTTTCTCAGATAAAAAAGACATGGGGTGAACAGGAAAGGAGGGAGAGACCACCGCTCATTATGCAGTTTAGCCATTCAGTGGCGTAACCTCAGAAGAGCATCTGAGCTGAGCTTGCATCCTGATTCTAGTCCCACAGGTGCAAGCAGAGATGCCCCCAGGATGATAGCATGTGTGTCCGTTTTATTTTTTATTTATTTATTTATTTTTTAAATTTTATTTTAAAGACAAAAGAATGGAAACATATGAACCAGAAAAGCCATAAACAATACAGAAAATACAAAGTTATACAGAATATAGTAGGGAATTAGAACTGGATGTTGTATTACATAGTTATTTTCACATTAGTTAACACAAAAACATTAAAGGAAATACCAAATTATAGATAAGATAGTAGGGAATTT
>PVLD010027971.1:0-20039 GCA_004027595.1 Dinomys branickii
TTGTAAAAATGGCCATACTACCAAAACTGTTGTACAGATTCAATGCAATTCCCATTAAACTACCATTAGCATACCTCACAGATCTAGAGAAAATATGCCTCAAATTCATCTGGAACCAGAAGAGACCCAGAATAGCAAAAGCAATCCTGGGCAATAAGGACAAGTCAGGTAGAATCACAATCCCTGACCTGAAATTATATTACAAAGGTACTGTAATAAAATCAACCTGGTACTGGCTAAAAAACAGACCTGAGGATCAATGGAACAGACTGGAAGATGCAACCATAACGAAAAACCCACTCAGCTACCTAATATTTGACAAAGGGGTCAACCAAACCCACTGGAAAAAAGAAGGCCTGTTCAATAAATGGTGCTGGAAAAACTGGCTTGCCTCTTGCTGAAAACTGAAAATAGACCCCAGTCTATCACCATGCACCAAACTCAGGTGAAAATGGATCACAGACCTCAATATTAAAACAGAAACTCTAAATCTATTGGAAGAGAAAGTAGGTAAAAATCTTGAAGACATAGGAGTAGGCAGAGAGTTCATGAACAAAAATGAAACTGCAAGGGAAACACTTCAAAGAATCAATAATTGGGACCTCATTCTACTGAAAAGTTTTTGTACATCTGAAGAAATCACCAGCAGAGTAAGAAAACCCACAAATTGGGAAAAAATCCTAGCTGGCTGTCCCTCAGACAAAGGTCTTCTATCTAGAACATACAAAGAATTAAAAAACATGTACCTGTCCAAATTCAAAGACCCAATCCAGAAATGGGCATCTGAGATGAATACACACTTCTGAGATAAAGAAATACAAATGGCAAATAAATATATAAGAAAGTGTTCCACACCCTTAGTCATTCGAGAAATGCAAATAAAAACAACATCGAGATTTCATCTCACCCCAGTAAGACTGGCCAGTATGAAAAAGTCATCCAATAACAAATGCTGGCGAGGCTGGGGAGAAATAGGGACTCTACTACACTGCTGGTGGGAATGCAGACTGGTGCAACCACTGTGGAGAGCCGTTTGGAGATTTCTCCGCAAACTAGGTCTAGAGGTTCCATTCAAACCAGCTATTCCCCTTCTGGGTAGTTTCCCAGAAGATCTGAAAACATCATATCACTCTGATATATGTGCACCCATTTTTATAGCAGTGCAATTTGTAATAGCTAAAATGTGGAAGCATCCCAAGTGTCCATCCACAGAAGACTGGATTAAAATCGGTGGCATTTTTATATAATGGAATATTATTCAGCTATAAAGAAAGACAGTTTTGGGGACTTTGTAGGCAAGTGGTCAAAACTGGAGTCCATACTCATAAGTGAAATAAATCAGCGGTACATGTGCAGGCAACGTATTGTATCACTGGTGTAAGAACCTGAGGGTGGGAATATAAATTAAGAGACATGAAGGAAATCTGTTCAAAAACAAAGAACAGATGGGACGAGGGAAAGGAGAAAAGAAAGAGACAAAAATGTTTGTATGTATATATGAATATACATATATGCAGGAGGGCTAACATGGTTCTACTATTGTATTATATCACTTAATGCTATGGAATAATTGATGACGGGTTATTTGATCAATCTTGTATGTCTGTATGTGTTATCCTGAACACACAATTCGAAGATATCAATATGCAAAGCAGCAACTATTGGTGGTTTTTTCTTTGTTGTTGTTGTTTGCCTGTTTTGTTTTCTGTCTTTGGATGTTTGGTTTTTGTGTTTTTATGTTGTTGAGAGGATTAATGGTCTGACCAATTTTGCATGTCTGTGTCTGGGTTCATATATATACACTTCGAAGATATCAATAGGTAAAGCAACAACCACTGTTGAGTCCATGTCACCTTGTCTGTAGATCAGTTTTGATTGTACTATTTTTTATGCAAATTTGTGTCTGTGTGTTAATATGTTTTTGTGCTTTTATTTAAAAAAAAAAAAAAAAGAATCGACTCCCCCATAGCCAGGGGCGCCCAGCACAGCAAGGCTGGTTCAGAGGGCCCCTGCACATAGTGCGGCTTCCAAGGAGGTAGAGAGGAGCATGTGATGGAGATTGGGCAAAGGGAACACCCACCCCCAAGCTGGAAGAGCGCCATCTGGGGGATATGGACTCTCATCTTTGTTTGGGGGGTTGGGTCTACTTCATACCTTCCAAGTGAGGGAGAAAGGTTCATGCACTGGAGAAATAGCTCAAAGTACGGACCTGTGTGTGTGTTTGCTTGCATGTGTGTACATATTTGTATGGGCATATGTGCACTTGAGTGTGTGTCTGTGTGCATGGGTGTTTGCACTGCATGTGTTTCTGGGTGCGTGTGTACCTGTGTGTGCATATGCATATTACTTGCATGTGTGTACAAGTGTATGTGCATGTGCACACTCCAGTGTATGCATGCATATTTACATCATATTGGTGCATACCTACTTGTGTGTGCCTGCACCTATGTGTGTATGGATATTTGCATGTATCCTGTGTGTATGGGCTTGTGTGCCCTTCAGTGTGTGTCTGTGTGCCTGGATGTTTACATCGCTTGTTTGTATGTGTGTACCTCTGTGTGTACATACACGCACCTATGTATGTGTGTTTGTGTATGGATAGTTGCATGTGTATATGTGCCTTTGAATGTGTACCTGCATTGTGTTTGCATGTGCATGCCCCTGTGTGCGTGCATGTGTGTGCATGTGTGTGGGGGGGAGATATTTGTGAAACACAGACAAAACACAGGCGGGGTGCTCTACCTAGAGACAGCGTCTGAAGCTGGGTGGGGCCTGTCAGGTTGACAGGTCCGACTAGGAGGGGCAGGGCCCCTGCTGTGCAGGGACCCCAGCATTAGGTGGGACAGGAGGTGCTCTGAGATGAGTATGTCAAGGGCGGGACAGCGGAGCGACTGAGGACAGGAGCTGGGCTAAAATTTCGTGTGGGCGATTGTGAGGCCTGAAGTAGAGCTGACAGGAAGGACGGGGGAGGGAAGCAGATGTCTGAATCAGGGCCCTCTCTTCAGGAATCCATTGGGGCCACCCATCAATCAGCCAGTTAACATCTACTGAGCTCCTACTGGATGCCCCATGCTGTGGGAGGGAGGGGTCATCTCCTTGACAGTCAGATCCTGACACACAGTGCACTGAAACATCTTTAGCACCAGAGCTTCTGGAGGACTTCCTGGGCATGTGTGGGTGACTGCATTGCTACACACACACCGACTGTGCCTGTCTGTGCCCGAATGAGCAGCTTCCCAATTCTCCCTTGTTCTCCGAGTTCTGTGCCATAGCTGGTACTGCAGCTGCCTGACCCCACACAGCTTTCCAGGTGCCCATCTTACCTAGAGAAGCACAGATATAGTTGTTATGTCCAAAGGTTGAAATGTGGCAAGACCCATGTGTTTGCTTGTGTGTGTCTGTGCCCGGGCACAGAGAGCCACATGTCAGAAGCACTCGCACATTTTGATGGGATGACTGAGTGAGAACAACAGCTGTGCTCAGAGTCATGGAGGAGGTTCCAGCGGGGGCAAGAAGACCCCTTCCTTCCCAGGGACACCATATAAAACACCTGTGTGCCCAGCTAGAGTGGTTCCGTGGGCTCCCTCAGTCCAGGTGTGTGTACTCCTTCTGTGGCCCTATGCTGACCACAACTGCTGATTTGCTAACATTAACACTGCAAGGAGAGAGGTGGATGAAAACGCATGATTCTGATAAGCATCCGCTGAAGGTGGCCCTGATGCTTTTGGTGTGCATGGAGACCTGGGACTTCTGTAGCAGGTCCCCAAGCCTGTCACAGCTCACCTAAATCCTGCTGTGCGTGAGAGGACTGAGAAGACAGAGAGGAACTGTTAGTAAAACCTCAGAGAGGAGAACAAGAAGACCGGCCAACAGAAGGTGCAGAGGACACTCCCTGGTTCCCCAGAGGACAGAGAAAGTTGGGGGAGAGGGGAGATGGTTGTCGCAGAAGCCTAGGAGCTTCTGCTGTAATGTCTGTCATCTGCAGAAATGGGGACGGGCACATGGCAGGAAGTTGGGTTCAGCTGTGTGCTCTGCTGAAGCCCAAATTTGCCCGTCTTCTGGATCCTCACTTTGAGTTTCTCACACTGAGCTGAGAACATGCTCTGATGAAGTGCTGTGTCTGCCATGGAGACAAGGGTTTTAGTTATGCTCATGATAGATTTTAAAGAATAAATGAATGGATAAATAAGCAATGTGACAAATTAATGGCTGGTGGTCACAACTGTGGAAGTATGGAAGCCTGTTTGCAAATTTCTGTAACAGTCTTTTCAAAGAGACATGGCATTTCTGTCTATTCTCTTTGATTGTGGTTGCTATACTGCTTGACCTATACCATACTGTGGGAATGACTGTCCACTTCCTCAGCCCAGGCTTTAAGAACCTGGTTGCTTTAACCATCTGTCTCTGGGAACACACAGTTTGGGAGTCTTGGCCACCATTCTGTGAGGAAGCTCAAGACATCCTGTGGAGAGGCCTATGCAGGGAGCACCAACTGCCACCAGCACCTGCCAGCTCTGTGAATGCACCATCTTGGAAATGGGTGCAGCTGAGCTGACCCAGCTGTCACCCTGTGGACTGACCCCACTTCCCTGCTGAGTCCTCCTCAAATTGTACGACAGTGAACGAAGAGTGTGTTGTTGCTGTAAGTCCCCAAGCTTTGGAGGGTGTGTTCTGGGGCCACAGAGAACTGGATCAGATGTCTGATAAGTGTTGTGGTTACTGTGATATGGAGCTCTGTCAGGTACAGTTATTTTCAGGTGTCTTGTTGGAGGAAAGGTTACATGGCCTTGGTGGTGAGAGAAAGTTCCAGGGTAGAACCCCAGTCTTCTTACCTTTAAAGAGGACAGGGTCTACCTTATTCTTATGCAGTGTAGATCAAGTGGGGTGTGTTCAGTGCTTGCAGGGCTCCCTCAACATGGATGCTCTGTTTTCCTTCTTTAGCCCACCTCTTAGGAGGTCAATAGAATTATTGTTGCTTTCAGAAGTGACTGAAAATGCACAAGAGCTTGGTGAGAATCATTGTTCCAGGGATGGGAGAGAAACTGCCTTTCATAAGGTTTTGCCTCTGTTGGAAAATAAATTTGCATGCACTACCTTTCAACAAAAGGAAACAAAAATGAAAATATTTTAACAAAAGCGATCTAGAGACAGAAAAAAAAAACTTCACAAAACTGAAGGAATCTTCAAGCAGGGCAGAGCCTAAGATTGTGAGTCACATGTTTTCTGACATTTGCCTTTTAAATAGGGCCTTAAAAGAGACTCTGTTGGTGACGAAGGGCTATAGTGTCTCTGCCCTCAAACCAGCTGGTGGAGGGTGCTGGTGGGTGCTGTGGAGGGAGCTGAATCCCAGATGGGCTGGGCCCTCTCCAGCTGCGGCATATCATATCCTGTGCTGCTCTCAGGCTGGAAGGTGGAATAGACAGGGCTGGAGTCAACTGACTGATCATGGCCAGCCTTGCAGCCCATGAAGTGTCCTTGGCAGGCTGGACTTTCTGTATGTGCACACTCAGCTCTCTAGGTTTGTCAGGCAGGCACTGGGCCACCAAGCTATATTCCGGGCCCCTCGGGTTTGTCTTCCTCAGGCAGTGGCAAGATGATCAGTGTGGGTGGGCTCAGTGCATTATGGCACTGAATAGTGCAGTATGGGAAGCACACGTGACTTTCTTCCCAGAGCTGTCACAGCTCACATGTTTAGATATTCACTAAACACTGTGCTCACCATCTTCCCAAGGAAGGGGCATCTGAACACAGGAGGGATTTACATGGGGGCAGCGCCAGTTTCTAACCATCCTTGTCCCACTGATGAGCACTTTGTGCTTGGAGGATTGCTTTGCGGGGGGCACACTGAGGTACAAAGTGTGAGGGGACTTGTCTGGTGCAATGCAGTACATTGGGAAAAAATGCACTGCTCCCAGAGGTCGACCTTAGAAATACTAGTGCCAGGTTGCATGTGGTGGTTGTCAGGTAGAAAGGGCCGCATTCTCATATTTGAAAGCCCCAAGATTAATGGATTTCTTTGCTGTAGGATTTCTTAGTGCCTCTAAAATCCAGTGCAAGTTTCCGAAAGGCATGCCATGTTGACGTCATTCCACAGTTCCATGATTAATTTCTGAGAGAAACTTGGGAGGCTGGGACATTACTCAGTGTTAGATGGAAGCTCTGGGTTTGAACACGTTAAGAAAATTTAAGAAAAGGTCAAGTTTATTTTTAGCTTCTCTTTGATTTTTCTGTGGTTCTCCTCGTTGCTGTCAGGAGGGTCCAATTCCCTTCCATGCTACGGAGATGAGTACTGCTTCCCTCTGTTTAGGGCTTTTCCTCCATTAATTGTGCCAACTTGAGAAGCTCAGCTAAAAGAAGTTTAACTAAACTGGCTAAGCAATTCTACACCCTAGCAGACCCACCCTAGGATGGCTTGGACGATGTAAAGGGGAAATGAGGAAGGACAGATCTGCTTCTGTTCTTTGGAGGAGCTCCAGTCTTTGCCTCCAGCTTAGATGTTGTCCCCTGGCTTCCAGTGCAGACTCTATGGCTTCTGTCTCAGACCCGTCGGCCTCCTGCTATGGACTTGTGCGAACACTGCAGTGGGCTCCAGAACTTGGACTGAACCCTTCAGTCTCCAGTGTGCAGATACCCTCTGCACGCTTCCTTGTCTGGCTCTGTGGCTGACCACTGAGAGCTGATCTTGTACTTTTGTACATCTTGTGCTGTATCTGTTTCTCTAGTAAACCCTGACTGACACAGCTGGGAAGTCTCCAATCTGATTTACTTGTTCTTCCATCTGCTTCTCCATAAATTTCTTTTCTTCCGTATCTCACTGCCTTAGAGTGTGGCTCTGCCAACAGACTGCGTAAGTCTACAGACACATCCACCACCACTGTGAAAATGAGCTTTGGTATTTCTGTTCCCATTCCTGTCTTTCCCACATCCACATATCTGTAACCACAGACTCACCACTCCTCATCTTCAAGCAGAAGAGCTCAGGAATATACGTCTCATCTGTAGAACAAGGATGGCAAACTCTTCCCATGAGCAGCCAGAGTATAAGTGTCTTCTTTGCTAGTCACCTGGCCTTTCCTGTAAGCACTCATCTCTGCTGTTGTAGTGTGAAGGAGACACAGGCAGTGAACAAGTGGGGTGGTGGTACCCGCATTTGGCCCTCAACCGATATTTTGCCAAATCCTGATGTATTAGAAGTTCCCTTTGGGCACTTGAGCCTTCACCAAATTACCTCCCCTAGCCAGTTCTACCCATAGAACTAGATTTAGAGTTTATTTCATTTCCTGAGAGTAGATTCGGCCCATGATCCAGAACTCCAGTGCAATGGACTTGACTCTTGGCTGGCTGCGACCTACTTGCCCTGATAGAGATGTCAGTCAGTGATGTGGCCTAGTTAGCAGTCAGTGCAGGAGGGGTGAGTTCCTTGACGTTAAGGATCACCAAGGAATGGCTCCAGGTTATTTTCTTTTGGAAATTACAGGTGGGCTTTGGTGGATTCTAAAGGAAGTTTCGAGGTCTGACTCTTACAGTCGTCTGGATGGAGACTCAGGGTCCTGCCTCTCTCCCTCCTTCTCCATATGCTCTGTCCTCCCAGGCTGCAGTGGCCAAGCATATGACTGCTGCAGCTGGCTGTGCTCAGGGTGAGGTTGCCTCATCCAATTCCCCCTGCCCAGTTCAAACAGGAACAGATGCCTGCGGGGAAAATGCATTGAAGCCGGAAATAAGACGCCGAGTTATTGCTTTGCTTTGATAGATTCCAGGGCCTGCTACAGAGGCACATAGCAGCCAGAGCTTCAGTTTTGCCTGGCTGTTCATTAGCTTTGGAGTGAGTGGTAACAGAAATGCTTCCTGCATTGGGGAGTGGTGTACAGATCCAAGAGCCTTGCTGCAGGTGTCCCCAGCAAGTGCTACACGTGTGGCCAGGAGAAGGCAGGCTGGGCAGAGCTCTTCTGTCCTCTCCTGCTGACCCTGTAGATGGGCATGTTACTTTGCCAGTGCTCTTTTAGTACAACTAGCTGGACTGGGTTGTACACATTAGCAGATCAGATCCCAAGGGCTGTGGTTGCCTCTAGAGGGATTCCAAGAGCTGTGGAGCCTGCTGTTTTGTCCTATTTATGAGCTCAAAAGTAAGTGTTATGGTTGATACATTGTGACAACTTGAGAAGTTTAGACGTTTAACTGAGCAACTTAGCAGGGGCCAGGGTCCTCTCTTTGTAAACATCCTCAGCCTGTGCAACAGGAGGGCAGGGAGATGGTGTGAGTGCCACAGCCCCCTGGGTAGAGATAGCCTGCTTACAATATAAGAGAGGAGCAGAGGTTTGCCCTCCCTTTTGCTGCCTTTGTGTTTTCTGCCACCTTGAAGTACTGCCCCTGTGCCATGCCACCGTGCCATGGAGCCAGCTGGTTATGGACTGAAACCTCCACAAACTGTGAGCTAAAGAAACCATTCCTTCCTTAATTTGGATATTTTGTCTGAGCAATGAGAGAAAGGTCACCAAGACAGCACGCCTGCCATGGTTTCATGGATGCCGATGGAAGACACAACAATGTGGCTCAGAGACCAAGGCATTTATCAAACACAATACAGCCCCTCTCCTGCACTCCAGCTCCATGAGTGTGAGGGAGAAGGGCCCGGAGCGTGGGCAAGCTGGTCATTTAGCTGTTGGGGTGAGCACACCTGCCCTAGGCTCTGAAGGGAGATGTGATTCCTCTGTGAGGGCTTCTCAGTGTAGGCATGGACATGGGATCAGGTGGTTCTCTGTTGTATGCATGCTCCTGTGCATTCTGGGATATTGGGCACCTCTCAGTCCCTATGCACTAGATGCTCTTGGGACCTACTAATGTGACCTGCTGCTCTATTGTATGTCCACATATGTGTTCACTTCTGAAACATTCCTGAGAAGAAAGGGCTTCCTTAGAACAAATAGCAGGTGGGCCCATGTCCTGTGGATGCAACTGGACACAGTGGCGCAGTGATGTAGCATTTGGTCCACAACTCAGAGATGGGCTCTGATACATTCTTATGGATTGGGCACCAATCCCTAAAAAAGAGGAATTTCTTTTCCACTGTAGAAGAAGGAAAAGTAATTCAGAGGAATTTTCTTTTCCATTCCTTAATGCCAATACTCTTTTTCCTGTGATTAATGCTGGTCCATGTGATTAATGCCTCCTTCCTGGTGCTCTACTATGTTACTGGGAGCCAATAAAACATGACATTTAAGACAGAGCTGCACTCAATGACAAAATGTCAACTGTTGAAATTCACACATCAGCTGAACATTATCATCACAAAATAAGTTTCTAGGATACCAGTACAAGTCTGAATTTTGTTAAAAATATGATCATTGTTATAGTTTTTGGTGGTATAATTTAAGTTTGATTGATTGCTTCTGGGCTCTTCCTACTGTGCATCTTAGTAACACAAAGTGCTCACTCCCTTGTGCTGCAGAAAGTGGTGCCCATGTGTGGCCCATGAGAGGGGCTACTGGTGAGTGATGAAGGTAGTTTGGTGCCCCTAACACTAAAGGTTGTGTAGCCAGCATTATATTTTGGGATAATAAATATAAATTCACATTTCAATTGGTGGAAACAATGTTAACATATAGAAAACCAGGACAATTTTACTGCAAGCTATATCTATATTATGTACATGATTTTGAAGGCAAGTCTTGATAATAAATCCAAGTGGTATATTTTGTGAGTGCTATGGGCATTTATGCTGGGGGCGTGTGTTATGGCTTATGTCTAGATGTCTCCACCAAAGCCTCATGCAGTCATGGGGTGGCTTCTAGAGTTTGTGATTGATTTATGATCTAATGGGATTATGGGTGTGAGTGCTACACCTGCGCTCCACTGGATGTAGCAGGGCGGGGCAGCCTGCATACAGTTTAAGGGAGGGAAAGAGGCTTTCTGGCTGCTGCTCCTCCCTTTTGCTCTTGTTGCTTTTGTTGTCTTCTGCCACTGTGAACTGTTGCCCTCTGCCATGTGCCACTCTGTCTTGGAGCCAGCCTAGTATGGAGTGAAACCTCCACAAACAGTGAGCTAAATAAACCTTTCCTTCCTTAATTTGGGGCTTTGGGTATTTTGTTACTGAGACAGCATGTAATGGCAAAGGGGCAGTGTGTGGCATCGTATGTATCTTAGTTACTTTCTCATGGCTTTGGAGACACAACACCTGACACACAACTCTAAAGAAGAAAGGTGTATTTTGACTGACAGACTGCAGAGATTTCAGTCCGTAGTTGACCGGCTCTAAGGCAGGACGGCATGGTGGAGAGGCATGGCCGAGCAGAAACAAGAAGCAGAGAAAGGGAGATCAAGAGGGGAGGCAGAAAGATAGACCTGGGTCACACCCACAGTGACCACCTCTTCAGGGCAGGCTGCATCTCCCAACATCATATTTAGCTCTAAACTCAGCAGCAGACTAATCCTGGGTGAGTGAAATACTCTCACGAGCCAATCGCCTCCCCAGGGCCCCACCTGGGATACACGAGGCTTTGGCCTCCGCATGACATTATGCATCAGGCATCCAGCAAGGAGGCCACCAAAGGCCTCAGTTTCCTTCTAAAAACCACAAGAATGCAATAATAGACTTTGGCCAAATGCTGAAGCTTCTGTTTGATTTATTGAGGGGGAATTCAGGTTATCTTGAGCAGTTACAAAGTCAGGCATCACAGGAGCTTCTACTACAGATAACTGATGCATTCTTTCATGTTTTTGTCTCACTTGCTCAACATTTTTATTGGCTGACTTTAATAATAGTTTACTATTAATTCAGCTTTATTGTTACTAATATAGTACAGGTGTAGAACTGTTTTCTAAATAAATAATTCTTCCTTAAAATGCATTATCTACACTTAAGGATATATACATTGTAGATTAAATGTAATTCACTTACCCTATTGCAACAAAAATTGCACCACAAATATTTATATAAATTTACACCTCTTCAGATTTGTTCCTTTAGAAGCAACTGATTTGTGTCACATTATTGGGAAATTTTGCTATTAGAAGTTGGGTTCTGATTGTCCCAAAGCAAATCCTGGAGCTAGTTTATTCATCCCAGGGAAACAATGTGAGTGATCGGAATGTGATTCAGGTAAAGGAGAAACATAATACGGGTTCACTGCTGTGAAGTTACCACTGAGAAAGGCTGGGCATCAGCTCTCCAGAGATCCAAGGGCCATGCATCAGAACTGTTTCTCTGGAGAACAGAAATGCTGGAGTTTTACATTTGGTTCCTACCGCTGCAGTTTGAAGGAGCACTCAGGTTGGCTCCAGGAGCTGTCCACCGCTGAAGTACTGAAGTTGGTAGACCTTGAAGGCATGGTGGTTTATCTATCCCAAAGGTTCCTATTTGAATGCATTGAGACTGCTGGGCTGTTTTTAAGATTCTCAGGGCTAGTGCAATGTTTTGTGGAGGCATAGATTTTTGTGTTTTGCTTATGTCTGACATATAGACAATTTTTGTTAAATGAATACACACAAAATTAGGCACATAAGCTCTAATTACTCTAACATAAAGTAAATAATGCAAATTTTTATATGTTTCTGACATGAAGTCTGCCTCAACGGTGTGATTTTCTCTAGTAATTTCCTCTTGGTGTCTTTTTTTTCTCCTTGAAGAAGAGAATGGGTGGGAAAGATGGACCACAGATTCCTATGTCTGGTGAGAGCAGCTACTCAAAACCATCCCCACTTACAGTGCTGGCTCTGATCTGTGAGACAAAAGTCTGTGTACAGGGTTAGTGGACTGGGGACTGGAGGAAGTGAGGTGAGGACAAGAAGGTCTCACTGGACAGGCCTGACAAAAACCACAAGGAGTCACTTTACTTGTGTATTTGAAAAGCAAAGACTGGGATGCTCTCCTTGCCATTTAATTTTTACAACCCAATTCTGTGATAAGCAGCATCTGTAAAGTTTAATCAGAAGATAAGCTAGAATGTCTTGGCCTTGTTTTTAATCTTCACTATTCTTTCTCCCTGGGGTTGTAGATGAAAGTTATTCAGTGCTCTAGCCAGCGGCATATAAACACATCCTTCTCTGAGCAGAGACTCTGCATATGCTTCAAGGAGTTTATTAAATTAGTATGTGGGACGTGATTTCATCCAAGCAATAAAAGCTGCAGCTGCTTTTAAAGAAATGAAGCTATATTGTAAGTGATTTCTCTGTCACCTGTGAGAATGAAGCTAGGCAGAGGTTCAACCCCCACTCCACTGCTGCAGGGGTTCCTTCCATTCCAGAGATGCGCAGCTCCTGGAGGGCCTTCCTTGAGGAGGGGAGTTGGCTGAGAGACAAATGAGCTTTCCTGGCTTCTGCACTGTGCATACCGGCTCCTCACCAGCAGAGGTTGGAAGTCATGGATTTCATTACTGCAGTGCATTAAGGGCCAAGGGAAAAAAAATCCAATTTGATACTGCCTCAGTGACTCTGTGTTTTAATCAAATGGATAAGAAAGAATCATTAACTGATGCTCAGACTGTTTAAAATTCCAGCGAGGAGGAAAAGAAATGAGATTGTGATGTGCAATGGAAGGTCAATATTTGCTGGCTCGTCTAAGCCTATAATTTCATAATGTTGGCTATTACCAAGATGTTTACAGAGAAGCCCCTGTAGATGTAGACAACAGGGAGTGAGCATCCTGATCCTTATGCCAACACACAGTGGTCCTTGCCACAAAGACAGGTGCCAACACTTCCTGGAATGGTCCAGAAGTGGACTGTATACATTCCTTCTGTGTGCTGATAAAATATTTCCTTTTCTCTGGACCCTTGTGTCCTAATCTAAAATCACAGGAACATTAAGATAGAGCCACAGAGATGATGCACAAATGGACAGGGTCACTGGAGGCAGGGTAAGAAGTAGCAAATGCCTTGGAGGCACTTTGATAGCTGCAAAATGCTGCTCTAGATTAGAGTGTCTGTTCTTCTTATTATTATTTCTATCCCTATCATTGTTATGATTGATGCCACTGGAACTGAGACGTTTCAGATCACACAAACTTTCCCATGGCTTGGCAGGCATAGCAGAGGGCAGTTGGTCAATGCAAACCTCTTGCCAGGGCAGATTTCCCTTTCGGACTTACAGGCAGCTCTCCCAGGAGGTGGGGGGCAGCCTTTGGTCCTCGTGGGATATGGCCTTGCTCTGCAAGGGTCAGGGGTGCTGGTAGTGAGGCACCCACAGGGAAGGAGGCTGGGCAGGCTGCCTTCCCTCTGCAGTACCTGCAGGCATGGAGGCCTTCTCTGCACCTGATACTGCCCTTCTGAATCCAGTCTCCGTTTTTCAGGAGATGAGGAGGTGCATTTATGCCTAGTGCTGTGCCAATCCCAGGAGCTGGTAAGATGGGCTGCACCAGAGCCAGTGCACTGAGATCCCCCTGTGGGCTGAAATGGCGTTGGGAGATGGACCTAAGAAGACTGGGAAAGGTGCAGTCTTAGCTGATAGCAGGAGATACATGAGAAAAATTTGAAGCAGTTTGTGGAAAGAGCAGACAATTAGAAAATGTAAACCGGAACCAAAGGTATATAGTAGCCTTGAGAAATGCAGATCAGAATGGGGGAGGAGTATCAGGGGAAAAGGGAGAGGAAGGGCTGCTGACCGGAGTGCCTCATGCTCAGGCTGGAGCTGGACAGAGAACTGCACTTAGAGTGGGCAGGTGGCCTTGGGTGAATGGTTATGAGGTGGTTTCCAGTCTCCACCTGGGGAGTGCGAAGGGAGGAACAGACTGGCCAGCTTAGGGACATGCTTTACACAAAAGCAACAAAGGCTTTTTCTCTGTGAAAGTTGTGGAATTACCATCAACCCTTCCCTACTGCCTTCAACTTCTGAGCTGTGAGTTTTCAGTTTATACCCAATTTGGGTATAAACTTAAAACTGAGGTTGAGATTTCCTTAAGATGACCACTCAGCAAGGAATAGGGCACTGTCTTTGGAGCTGACCCTGAAACTCTGCTTGTCAACATGATATTTATCAATTTGATTCATACAACCAATGGCCACATTATCATTGTGCTATTTAAAAACATCTATTCCCAACTACAGTCTTTTAAAAAACAGCATGAAACACCAAGATCATTGTAGTACCCTCCTGCGGGGTCTCCACACAGCAGTCTCCACAGGGATTGACCTGGAGAGTCAGCCTACCGCCAGCCCTTCCTTTGGGTGGGACGGGGTATGGAGCTTTGCAGGATAAACCAGTGCAAGGTGGTTGAACAGGAAGTCGGAGCCAGGGCCTGCTGGGATCAGCTCACGTGTTTCTAACCATGGGCAATGTGATGGGCAATAAGATATCCAGAAGGTACCTGCACATCACTCAGGATTAACCTGGAGAAAGCTGACCCTGGGGCCAGACTTCTGAAATATGCTCAGCTGTTTATGTTCCTTGATTAAAAATCCATTTTAATTTTGTCTGCAAGATTCTGGTATTCAATAGATTTGGCAACATTATGTTAAGGGGTTGCAACACCACCCTCACTGGACACCTCCATAAAGCTATTTTCATTTTCAATTAAAAAGAAGAAGTGGTTCACACATCTTTCTTCTTCTTCCGAATTGCAAAGCCACTCTGCTTTCTGTTCAGGAAGAGGTGTGTTTGGGGCATGGTCTCTGCTGACACAGTGGCCCTTGTTTACTGTGCCTCACAGGGACTCTGGTGAATTCACATCTGCCACATTTGGGATCCAGGGAATAAAGGAGCCAGCTCTCCATTTTCCTAGAGGACTGGTAATAGTGTGCATCTGATATTTCTCTGGTTTAAGCCTTTGTTTTTGAATAATTTGCAATGGCCCCATGGCACGTGCCTTTCTTATAAAATTATATTTATTTTCAACTTGGCAAGAAATCAGTTTCCTCCTCATTGTTCCTTTCCCTGCACCATATGCATGACTCCACGGACAGCATCCCCCCTTCACTCTGCAGCCGGGATCAGGGTGCTGAGCTGCCAGTTTTGGGTTCTCAATCTTCACCCACCCTTTTGCTTCTGAAATCTCTGTAGAAATTGCATTTTAAAAATAGTAGCTTTTTGAAATGCACCCAAAGTTGTGCAAAAACACATTTATTTTTAATTTTCATTTCTTTAGTGGTGATTTATGAAATATTTAAGATCTAAAAGATGCTTATTTGAGATACTGTAGTCACAAGAATGGATTCTTTTTTCCTCTTTTACTTTTGATGTAAAATATTAGCATACCACAGTAGCTCTGCTTAGTCTTCAAAGCTTCTTGTGTGTCCCGTCATTTTCCTTAGTGCAGCAGACGATGTTTAGTTTGTGTAGTGCTATAACAGTGAATGCATCCGGCCCATGGATCCCTATCATAGATCAGCTTTTTAATCACCTCTGATGTTTACTAACAGAATGAATGTCAGACCCTAAGTTACGGTTCTGTTTGTTGTTGGATCCTTCCATCAATTCTGCTGTTGATCCTTCCTTCTCTGATTCAGACACTGTAGAATGCAATGTATAAGTTATGCACTCAAACACAAAAATACAGAATAGAAAATGTTCCCTCTGCCACCCACCTCCTCCCCCTGACCTCCTAACCCGGGGTGTTTGGAGGGGTCCACTTTAGCCAGTGGTCCTGAAGCTCCTCTTTGACATGCAGCCACACTCACCAGGGTTGAGATTCACCTCAGATGCTCCATGCTTCTCCAAGCTCAGCACTCCAGGGCTCCGGGCTGCATCTGAACTTCATCAGGCGCGGTGACTGTGTGCTCCCTCATACACCTTCGGGACACACCATTCCACCCAACCCTACTGGTCCCTGAGAGTTGAATCAGTGCCTTCTACATGCTTCCAATGACCTATGGTATGTTCTAGCTCATGCTCCACTCAGTGCTTATCAGAGAGTTGTTTTGTTATACTCCCTGCTCTTCCTGATACGTGCATATGTATGTAACTTAACACACTGGATGTCCAGTGGACTGAATGTCCTGTGGACTGAGTTGTGTTCACCAGCATTCCTATTTTGAAGGCCTACAAGTCAGTATTGGAAAGGCAGAGTTTTTAAGGTCATTAAGGATAAATGAAGCCAGAGGTTTGTGTTCTTAGCCTGCTAGAATTGCTGGCCTTATAAGAAGGAAGAGAGAAAGACTGCCCTCTGTCTCAATACATACACCAAGGAAAGGCCAGGGGATGTATAGAGAGAAGACGCACCTGTGACCTGGAAAGAGGCCCTGCCAGCACCTGATCACACCATCCCTGGACTTTGGACTTCCAGCCTCCAGAATTAGGAGGAGAAAAATTGCTGTTGTTTACCCCTCATCATCTAGGGTAGTTGTTATGGTAGCCTGAGCTGACTTACACCATTATACTAGAAAAATCATATCTCACTTATCCAACAAGTAAGGACTATACTGTATACACTTGGGGGAAAGTCATTTATTCCCATAATTATATTTAGCAAGCAACAATAATGCACTAACAGTTCTAAATTCTCTATTCTTTGCCACAGATTAGTTTGACCTCGTAGCCAGAGCAGACTCACGGATTGCTCAAAATCACAAAGACTCTGATGAAGCTGTGAAGGCAATTTGAAGGATTTGTTTTTCTAGCCTTGGCTCTACTCATCTGATGACATCTTAACTGATATTTGCTGCAATCTCTGAGGACAAAAATTGTTCATAAGCTACAAAGAAATTGCGCAGTCATGGGAGAAATCAACTCATTAAGTGCGCCATGTTTTTCACCTCTAAGCGATGTAGGACCTGTAAAATGCTTTGTTGTGAAAAAGTAAAATCATAATAAAATAGAGTGCAGGGAACCCTGCAGATACTGAAGGAACACTATTGGGAACTGTGGGTTTTCAGGTCATTAATGTGAAAGTCTCCCCTGCAGAGGGTGTATTTCAGGAGGATGCATGATGGTGTGACATCCATTCTCCCACTTGGGTCCCTTCTTGGGGACCTATTAATTAGTATAAAGAGCACAGTTAACAAAGGCATGCCCACAGGAGCCCAACTCATCTGAATGCAGAAAACTTGGCCATAGCCTGATACTTATAATCAAGGCATGCCTTTTTCTGGAAAGGGTTCTTTTCCTGAGGTGTGAGTTTATATCCATGAGCTGGGAATGGGTGCCTACTTATATTGACTTTCTGTGTGATTTTGAGTAAGGCTGATACTACTTATCCTGGCATTTTTGAGAAGAAATAGAGCTGTCATGCCACTGCAATCATCCAGCCAGGAGCAGACCATGTGTGGGTTCCCCTAAGAGGACATCTAGCAGCAGGCATGATGGACCATGAATGCTGTGCCCATCATCCTGGGCTCAGACCCATCTTCCATGGGATAAGTGGCAGTGTGTGTGAACACCTCCACTCCTCTCCCTCAGCACTCCCAACTCCTGCCTCTCTTGTTATCCCTGATGCATGCCACCATCTGTCACAAGGGTCCAGTGGATTCTGAGTAAGTGAAGAAAGACAGACCCACTTTGGAACAACTTATTTTCACCTATTGGGATGTTATAGGAGCTAGGAAAAGTGTCACCTTTCTTTGATTAAAAAAAAAGCCATTCTAAATAAAGAAGGAGAAACTCATTCCAGTGCTAGAAGTAGAGAAGCCCTTGAGTAGAGACAAGAAGACTCAGCTTGTACCCGGATCTTCCCACTGGACCAAGGGAGGCTCAGCTGGGTATGTCTGCATCTTGCAATTCTCTGGTGGACAGAGGAGCATCCGACCAGGCATTCCTGCACAGACATGAGTTACTCAGCTTCCAACATGTGTCATCAAGGGGCTAGAAAAATGTCCCTGCTTAGATTGGATATGACATTAGCATGCATTGGTCTATTTGAACTGCTGTAATAAAATGCCACAGAGTAAGTGGCTTACAAACAACAGAAACGTGTTTCTCAGTCTTGGAGCCTGGAAATCCAAGATCAGACACCATAGATTCAGCGCGTGGGGAGGGCTGCGTCCTGATGGATGGTCATCTTCTCCTCTAACTCACAGGCCAGAAGGGGTGAGGAACTCCCAGGAGCCTTCTTTTTAAGGCCCTAAGTCTATCAGTGAAGGATTGTTATGGTTGATACATTGTGTCAATTTGGAAATCTGGAGGTTTAACTGAGTGATTCAGCAGGAAGCCAGAGTGCTTACTTTGTTTACATCCTGAGCCTGTGGAAGAGGAGGGCATGGAGATTGTGTGAGAGGTTCAGGACCTCTGAGTGGGGGTAGGCTGTTTACAATGTAGGGGAGAAAAGCAGGCTGCTTGCAGCCATTCCTCCCGTTTGCTTGTGGTTTTTGCTGTGCTCTGCTGCCGTAAACAGTTTGCCCTTTGCCATGTGCCACTTTGCCTCTGAGACAGCCAAGTATGGACTGAAACATCCACAAACTGTAAGCTAAATAAACCTTTCCTTCCTTCATCTTGGGTGTTGGGTATTTTGTCTCAGCAACGAGAGAAAAGTAACCAAGACAAGGATCCACCCTCATGGTATCCCCAAAGCTCTCACCCAGAGGGGTTAGGATTCTAGCAAGAACTTTTAAGAGACAAACATTCAGGCCAACTACAGCAAGGATTAGAGTGGGTCTAACGTACCTTGAACAGAAGGAATGCAGGCTGTCCATGCACTAGAGAAGTAAATCTAGGAGTCTTGGGAGAGTAGGAGCTGGGGACAGCTTTGATCCAGATGCATACCTGGTAGGGCCCAGGACAGTGTGCACTTTCAGCTGATGCTCACAGGCCAAGATCTGCATCCCTGCTCCACAGCCCTAGGTGCTCTTGGCCCTGCTGGGGAGTCCTGGGTGGGTGGGACGAGTGAGGTGCTCTCTGGCTGCCTGCCTTGCTCAGCAGTGTCTCCTTGGCCTGAAGCAAGCTCCAGGAGAGATGCCTTTTCCTGCATGTGCACCGTGGGGTTTGAGTCAGCTGTCTCTGAGCCCCCGAAACAGTTCCTGAAATGATGAGTCCCTGTGGCCCCCTGTGCACTCATCAGCAGGCTTCTGAAGCCAGCACATGGTGTGCTCCTGAGCTCAGGGGAGGGTGGTGAAGCCTTACATCCTCGGCCAGCATCTGCCCCCGCCTTTAGGACCAGGGAATTCATAACTGCTCTCAATCCCTGAAACAGAATTCAACTTTCTGACAAACACAGAATAATCCAGAATAATCACAATGGGCTTCAAATTTATGCAGGGTTTTCCTTCCCTCCAAAGTTATTTCTTATAGGCAGGAAATGATTTTCTTACCATCTTGGGAGAAAGAACAGATGGAAGTGGCTTGATTGAACCCTTCTATGAGAGCAGGGAATTTATAGCAATATTGAAATTGCTTTATTCTTTCTATGAATAGGGGAGGAATAAAGCAACAGATTGTAAAATTAGAACAGAAATAGTATAGCGATGACTTCACCCCTGCAATGCTTACCATATGGAGCTGTGAGAGATGTGATTAGCCCAGGGCCCCATGGAGACTAGGACCGTGCAGGGTCCTGGCATTTCTGAGGGCTCCTGGCCCCCTGGCCCAGGCCACAGGATGAACTCTCCAAACTCCCCAACACTCAGACGCACATCTAGATGTTCACATGCTGGTCTTGCATTTCCCTGTGGTCCCACCACTTGGTTCTATGCTTGGGTCGCAATGACAAGGGAGAAAAAAGCAGAAAGCTCCAGGGAGCCAGATGTGAGTGCTGCACCCTTGCCAGTAGCTCTGTATCCAGCAGCTGTCTTTTGATTTAAGAAAGAGGCTGCCCAGATCTATGTAGCCTGGCATGCCCATGAGATATCTGCCTTGCTGAGTGCTCAATTGTGTGGGTGGTGCTAAGCCATTTTCACTCAATTGCACCAAGTGCAATCCCTGTGGGGACTGGGATGGCTTTGGTCTCACCAGCCAAAGACTCTAGGGGGTTTCATTATTTTAAATTAGGGGGCTGGGGGTATAGCTCAGTGGAATAAGCGCTTGCCTAGCAAGTGCAGGGTCCTGAGTTTGATCCCCAGTACCACCAAAAAAAAAAAAAACCAACCAACCAAACAAAAAAAACCACATTATTTTAAATTAAGCTTTCCATTCACCTCCTTTTCTTGTCTTCCCCTCCCCCCTTGTTCCTTGTTCTCTGTTCCTCC
>PVLD010027972.1:0-11336 GCA_004027595.1 Dinomys branickii
AGTTTTGGGGACTTTGTAGGCAAGTGGTCAAAACTGGAGTCCATACTCATAAGTGAAATAAATCAGCGGTACATGTGCAGGCAACGTATTGTATCACTGGTGTAAGAACCCGAGCGTGGGAATATAAACTAAGAGACATGAAGGAAATCTGTTCAAAAACAAAGAACAGATGGGATGAGGGAAAGGAGAAAAGAAAGAGGCAAAAATGTATGCATGTATATATGTATATACATATATGCAGGAGGGCTAACATGGTTCTACTATTGTATTATATCACTTAATGCTAAGGAATAATTGATTATGGGTTATTCGATCAATCTTGTATGTCTGTATGTGTTATCCTGAACGCACATTTCGAAGATAACAATATGCAAAGCAGCAACTATTGGTGGTTTTTTTATTTTTATTTATTTATTTTTTGTCTTTGGTTTTTTGTTTTTTGTGTTTTTCTGTTGTTGAGAGGATTAATTGTCTGACCAATTTCGCATGTCTGTATCTGTGTTCATGAATATACACTTCGAAGATATCAATAGGTAAAGCAACAACCACTGTTGAGTCCATGTCACCTTGTTTGTAAATCAGTTTTGATTATACTATTTTTATGCTAATTTGTGTCTGTTTGTTAATATGTTTTTGTGCTTCTATTTTTAAAAAAATAAATAAATAAATAATAAATAAATAAAAGTGAAGGCTGGGCATGGCGACACACCCCCGAAACACAGCGCTCAGGAGGCTGAGGCAAGAGGAGGCTGTGAGCTCCAGGTCAGCTTGAACTAGATAAGGAGATCCTGTCTCACCTAAAAAAAAAAAAAAGGAAAGATCTCTGCTTTTAAATATTAAACAAACCTAGCATTCTCTGTAACTGAATATACAGAGAAGTTAAAAACTACAATGAATCCTTAGCACCCAATCCTGCCTTTCACACCGACACTGAATTCAAAAAGCAGTACCACACAAAGATATAAATTGGGTAAAAAATGTTTTCTTTGATAAGGCAAATGGCTATTTCTAATAAACATTTTTAACAAACTGAGATAAAAAATTGATGACAAAATAAGTTAATAACTTTTGTTATTATCTAAAACATAGGACTAATAATAGAATAGAAAAACTAGTCTTTTTCAGTAAATCTAGCTTAGAAAATCTACCTTCTCAGAACTCTGAGATTGCAACTAACACTGTGTGTGAACAAAAATATGTTAAAGGCAGAAAAAAGTTGACCGCACAGAAGTTGAATAACAGAAATAAGCATTAATACAAAAATACAAACCATCCAGAATTAGTAGTATCCCTTGTCCTGTAAATCATATAGTGGGACCAATTAGCACTTTGATTTTTTGACAACTTGCACTAACATACTGAAAGTAATGTTCCATAAGAACAAAGTTACAGAAATTTAAAAGTCAGCAGACCCAAAGACTTGAAGTACAAATACAATATTGTTGGTATCTTAATATACACAAGTGGTATTAGCTGGAAGTGGTGACAGGTGCCTACAATCCCAGCACTCAGAAGGGTGAGGCAAGAGGACCACCCCTATTTGAGGCCAGCCTGGGCTCCACAGTGAGTTTAAGGCCAGTCTGACATATATAGCAAGACCCTGTCTCAAATAAAAAAGAAGTGGTATTCACTATCACCAAAATTTATTTATGTGTAATGTCTTCAGTGCTTTGAATATAAGCCATAATTGCAGTAAATCTCCCATAGACAACTAACCTGCTCCACTGAGAAGCACACATCTGCAAGTGCACAGGAAGAACTGGGTGTACAGAACAGGGAGACTCTTTGCAAAAGGGGAGATCAATAGATTGGGGCGGGGAGGAAGACTACGGAAAAGCATGTACATACGTATCAACTCCCCAGAAGGTGGCTGTTATGTACCGCGAACATGTACTAATCAAAAGAAAACTTAAAAAACTAAACATGGGCCAGGCGTGGTGGTGCAAACCTGTAATTCCAGCATTGGGGAGGCTGAGGCAGGAGGATCACTGTGAGTTCAATGCCAGCCTGGGCTACAAAGTGAGTTCAAGGCCAGCCTGAACTGCATAGTGAAACCCTGTCTCAAAAAAAAAAACCTTTTAAACATATATTCATGATTAGAAATAAATTTAATAAAGGCAGACAATAAAACTTTACTAATAGCACCTTAATGTTAAATATGGAAAGCAAGTGTAGTAAAACTAAGGATAATCAGTGTGGAGATTCCTCAAAAAAACTAGGATTAGAGAAGTCCCATTTGACCAGCTATTCCCCTGTGGGTAACTTCAAAAAGAACTGAAACCATTGTACCACAGCAATATATGTGCACCCACGTTTATAGCAGCACAATTTGTCACAGCTAGATCTTGCAAACAATCCAAACGCCCACCAACTGAGGAATGGATAAAAAAGATGTAGTCTACTTACACAACAGAGTACTACTCAGCCATAAAGAAGGATAAATTGGAGATTTTATAGGTAAATAGATGCACCTCAGACCATACTCATAAGAGAAGTAAACCAGACGCACATGTGTAACCATCATAGTTTCCCTAGTGTGAGAAGCTGAGTTAAATAAGATCCAAAATGTACAACAGATATTATAAAATAGGAGGAAACTTCAAAATGAGAGAAAAGAGAAAAGCAAAATAAATACATAAATAAATATATATAAAAGAAAAGATCTAATTCATTGAAAAGAAAGGCTTGTGCTAAGATTGTTTGGACAATTGAATGTTGGTATCTTGTATTCTGAGTAACTAACTTGAATATAATAATGCACAATGTATTAACCATTATTACCTTCCTATTCCCTTGTTTTCAAATTTTACTTTTTCTCTTTAAAATAAAAGAAATAAATTTAATAAAGGCAGATAATAAAAGTTTACTAATAGCACCTTGATGTCAAATTTGAAAAGTAAAACTAAGGATGCTATTCTGATTTAATACACTGATGTTATGTAAATTTTAAGTATAACTAATACAACACACTCTAAACATAATTAAATTAAGTAGGTCTAAACAAAACTTGTACATACACTTAAAAATATGCTAAAAATTACTAAAGATACTTATATTGCTACATAGAATATCTCCAGAGCATTTAAATAGTAACACCCTAATAAACATTAGTTGCTAAATCTATTTACATCCAATATAAACTGAAATTAGCCACATCAAGTCAGCATATTGCCAGGACATTTAATACCTACATTTATTGTGGCACGAGTCACAACAGCCAAGAAACGGCTCTAACCCAGGCACCACCAGGGGTGGGTAAACAAACATGGCTCCCACACACAGCGGATCGCTACTGAGCCATGGAAAGAACGGAGTACGTCGCCTGCAGGGGAGCTGGCAGAACTGAAGGTCAGCGCGCTCAAAGATGCAAGCCTGATTCAGAAAGACAAGCACCGCACGTTTTCCCAAGTATGTGGAATCATTAAAAAGGGGGGTTTGCACAAGTACCAAGGAGACTAAGAGGAGAAGAATGGGGGGAAGGAAGGGTGGACACTATCACAGTATGCTGTATGTAGGAGCACACCACGCTGAAACCCGCATTTGGCAAAAATTAATAGGCGCTAATAAAAATATATCTAAAACAAAGCCAAGTTGCCACATCAACTGCAGCTGAAAACAGCTAAGTAATCTAGTGGTCACTACTAATAGATAAGGTCAGCAACTAAGTAGAGATTGGTCCCATTTGATATTATAAGGAATACCGGGGCCAGGGACATAGCCGGCAAGCACAAGGTCCTGAGCTCAATTCCCAGTACAAACAAAAAAAAATAAGGACTACTGGAAAATTCCCAGTACAAAAAAAAAATAAGGACTACTGGAAAAGAAAGTGGCTGTTTTGTTTTTGAGATAGATCACTGCAGTGTCTTTTATTTTGTATAGGTGTATGTATTTTGCTTGTTTCTAACTTGTTAAATTTGATACGCTTTTGACATAGTCAAGAAGAATAGACATTTTTCTGAAATAAAGTATCTCTGAAATCTATCCATTTTTATAGTCACTGTCAGAATGACAGCCCAAGTAAATACCTTTCTCTAGACCACTATGGAGCTGGTACACACAAATGCAAACCCCACCACACATGGTGGCTCTGACAACCCTAAACCACCTCTTGGTAACGGGTACTTTTTTAAGAATGTTACCAGTAAAAATTTTTTTTTTCTTTTCTGAGACAGGGTTTCCTGATGTACACACTGTGCACCAGAGTTCCCAAGGCCCTGCACCTGGACGCCAGCCTGGGGAGGGGGTGACCAGGGACGACTGTCCACACTGAGCATCTGGCACGGCGCTCCCTCGGGCAGGGTGGCCGCCCATGCTGCAGGGGGTGCTTCTTCTCCTACTTTTACTTGGCCCAAACTCGCTCTGCAGAACCTGTTTCTCTCCCAACTGTAATAAAGCTTTGCTACCCGTTCTGCTTGTCTTGACCAACTCTTTGCTCAGGACAGGAGGAATCTAAGCACCACCTCCAGGAGGAGACTCCAGTACCCTAAACCCAGCAACTATTCCATCATTTTCTGACTTCAGTCATTTCTGTGAAAATGTCAGCACAGAGTCAGACATGGCGGCGCAGGCCTGTCATCCCAGGACTTGGGAGGCTGAGGCAGGAGGACTGCTGTGAGTGAGGCCAGCCTGGGCTACACAGTGAGTTAAAGGCCAGTCTGAATTACAGAGCAAGACCCTGTCTCAAAACAAAACAAAACAAAACAAAACACCACCCCCCACAAAAGTCAGTATTAAGTTTGATTGTTGTTGGTTTAAATGCCATCTTATTTTCTCTGTGCCTAAGATTCTTCCCGGTCTTTGCATTATAGCAGTGGCTTTCACGATATACTTATGTATCAACTGCGCAATTTGAAGAAGAAATCCTGCTGGGGACTCACCGGTGCACATACTACCCCTGCCAAGTGCGCTTTCCTTCTGGAGTTCCACTGATGTGCACATTACTCGCTCTCATTCTATCTTCCAGATGCCTCTGCAGTGTTCTGTATTTTCTTTTCTTTTCTGGATACGAGGTCTCACTCTGTAGCCCAGGCCGGCCTCGCACTCACAGCACCCTCCTGCCTCAGCCCGGGTGCTGGGATTACGGGCGGGGCCACCACACTCCCACTGTGTTCTGTGTTTCCTATCCTTTTGCCTTTTGGTGCTTATTCTGAATGTTTTTTCTGGCTTAGCTACTAATTGACTAATTCTGTCTTTATTGGCATCCAACACACAGTTATACCCGTCACTGAAGGAGCTGTGTGCTTTCGTTTTGTTTTGTTTTGTTTGAGACAGGGTCTCGAGAGGTAGCCAGGCTGGCCTCGAACTTGGGGCAATGTTCCTGCCTCAGTCTCCCTACTGCTGAGGTTACAGGCACACACTACCATGCCCAGTCCCATCACTGAATCTTTATTTTCAGTCTATCAATTTCTTGGTTCTATCTAAAAATTTTGAAGTCTTTTTTCAAGTTTCTACTTTTCTAAGTAATAGTTTTATTTATTTGACCTTGTTACTTTATAATCTATGATAATTTCACTATCTGAATCACTCAGTTTTTTTGTGTGTGCGCTCTGCTGTACGTGGACTCATACCGCATCAAGCAATGATACAAAGCTGCTGTTGATCTTGCATCCTTATGTGACTATTTTATACTGTACACCAGACATTGTACTTGCAAATCTGTTTGTAGAAATCATTTAAAATCTAAACGATTTCAGTTTACTTCTGCCAAGCGCTTGGATATTAAGACTCACCCTATCCAAGCTAAGGTTGAGGTGGTGTGAAACTGCAGCCTTCTACTTTCAGGCTGTGGTCATTTGGATTCCTAGACCTAAGCAAGGCGGGTTTCTACAGAATCGTCCTTCCCTGTGGCAGGTCTTGAACTCTGACCTCAGTCCTATCCCTACTCGTTCTCAAGTCTTTCTATCCTCCCCCCCCCCCCGCCCCAGGAACGACGACGACTCCTAACGCTGACTCCCCACTAATTGTTAGTTCTTTGAGTGTGGTGATGCACACCTGTAATCCCACTATTTGGGAGGCTGAGACAGGACTGCTGTGAGTGAGGCCAGCCTGGGCTACATAGTAAGTTCAAGCCTAGCTTGAATTACAGAGCAGGAGCCTGTTTTTTTAAAAAAAAAATTCCATTAAGCTTTTCTGATCATTTAATTAATATTTCTAAATCCTTGGCTATTCTCAGGTTTTGTTTTGTTGTTGCTCTTCTAAGACAGGATTTTGCTATGCTCAGGTTAGCCTCCCACCCTACCCTATCAGCCCCCTGCTTCAGCCTTCCAGGTCTCACTCAGCTGGAGTACAGGTGGGTATATCCAGTTGAAACTGCTATCTTTAAATAAAGAAATACCATATGATCCAGCACTTGGGAGCTGAAGCAGGATGACATTGTGAGTTCAAAATCAGCCTTGGCTATACAGCAAGACCCTATGTCAAAGGAAGATAGGAAGGGAGGGAGGGAGGGAAGGGAGGACGGGAGAGAAGGAAAGGAAGAGGGATAGAGGAAGGGGGACAGGCAGGCAGGCAATTTAGCTCCAGAATTCTAACCAGTCAGTACTAAGTTATGAAATTTGATTTTTTCCCTCCAAAATTAAGAATGTCCCTACGTGCACATTAGCTTCATTGGGCAGTGGGTTGCTGTGGGGACAGGGTCTTACCATGCCAGGTCACTGCAAGTTTGTCACCAGCCTTTGCTCCATAATGAGTTCAAGACAGCCAGAACTATATAGGAAGATCCAGGAGAAAGAAGGGAAGGCAGGAAAGAGGGAAGGAGATTGATTTCAATAAGCGTTTACCCAGTGAATACAGATGAGGTATTTGTGATTTAGTTGAAGGGACAAGGAACACGTGTAAAATAATGGCAATACTGTACGTACTCAGCACTCTGAGAAAGGTACAGTGCACGCTGGGTTCAAAGGCACAGGGCATCTCACCTGCCCCGCTGCACTAACATTTTAAGACCCTTGTCATTTTCCTTCCATTCCCCCTCCCCAATACTGGCAGAGTCATTTTTCAAAGATCAAAATTCCTTTTTAAAAATGCTTCACAAAGTATGATACAAAGCAGACGATTTAAATGCTTACATGGCCCAGGTAGACAATAAGTCAATAAAGCTGGGCTGGTATAAGATATAGCGAATTATGAGAAACGTCTTGCCTTTAAAAAGGGCAGCTTTATACTCTGGTTTCCCTTCAGATCATATAAATCTTTCAGCTTTTTTAAAAAGAGCAGCTTCTTCTAAGTTTTAGTAAATTATTACATGAAACCAACACTGCCACAGTATTTAATTTTTCAACAGGGAATAAATACACCTCTAGATTTCTGGTGAAGTGTACCAATATTTAAATGCTGGTAAGTTATGCAAAATTTTGCAGGAAAATATCACAAGGTAAACAACAACGGAGCTGTAGGTAAAATCTGCTACCTGGCTTACCGAAAGGGGTCCGGTATGTATACTCCAGTAACCGCTCCTTATTCTCAGAATTGCACAGTGCTCTTCCCAGTGTGACGGAACAGTAAACCATTTTTTCCCTTATATAGTGTGTTAAAAACTTCAGCACCCAGTACTAAACTAGCCCACTAGCAACGGCCAGAAGAGGATGAACAGAGGGAAAGGAAACATGTGAAAGTCCCCTCGAAACCACCAAGCTGTTGGGGATGGAGTGGCTCTCAGGAAACGTTTGTGCTCAGTCGCCCTTTCGTCATGCATTCATGCTACGAGGTCTGAGTTATAGCCCTGACATCGGTCCTGGATGGCAAGGCAGAGCCAACTGTGTGTGTGTGTGCGCGCACGCGCTGAATGGTGCACACACTTATCTTGCTAAGACAAAATACCTGATATGCACACGTTAAAAGAGGCAGGGTTAATTTCCACTCGCAGGGCCGGAAGTTTCCGTCGAGGGCGGGCAGGCTCTAGGACAGAAACCTCATGCGGGGGCTGGGCAGAGGCAAGGTGCCCACCTCAGAAAGCCAGAAAGCAGGGGGCAGGGGGGCCAGATATGGTCCCGAGGTCATGCCCCACCCAGACAAGCCAGCAAAAGCCTAACTATCTCCCAAGCACTCTCAAGCCAATTACATTGACAACCAAGGTTAACAGTGTACTTCGCTTTTTAGCAAAATATCCTAAGACTCCAGAGAAACCATCTCAGCCTAATAAAATCTAAACTCTCACATACCAGCTCACAAATTTCCCAAAACACACGTGGAGGAAGACAGACTCCCATTCATTTCACACGACCTTCTGGAACATACTGAGCTCTTGCGCTCCCATATGCCTTCGGAGTATTGCAGGCCCTCCTTGTGATGCCTCGAGACTGCTGTCACCTCTGAGGCCTTCTCAGCATCACATACACAAAGGTGTGATACAGTGTATTTGCGATTTTGATTATTCATAATTACTTGCTAGCTTTCCCATCTCTGCCACTAAACCAGTGGTTCTCAAACTTTTCATGAAATAATACTTTTACCTCATTTAACACACGATGACACCCTGTGCTGAAACTTTTTAAGAAATGCTGGACACAAGTTACTACAGAGTCTAGCACCCATTTAAGAAATACTACACTAGAATATAAACCCGTATAGGCAGAAGGCAAAAGCTTCTTTTTACGCTCTAGCACAGGTCATATTTAGTGATCAAACATTTAAGTTAACTAGTACATTTTTTGGAGGGTACCGAGAATCGAACTCAGCATCCTGTGCTTGCCAAGCAGACATTTGTGCCACTGAGCTGTATCCCTTGCCCTCAAACACTTAAGTGAATGACTGACTAAATAGAGTAGCCTGCAATGCAGTGTACTAGAAAGTGAAAGACTCAGGCTTTGAAGTCAAGCAAACCCATCAGCCAGCAATTTACACAACCCAACTAATGAGGGAACCGCTTACTTAACTCACTGAAACGCAGCGGGAGCCCTCCTACCCAGCCGCCAGAATGCCCCGCCCCGCAGCAGAGTCATCACGCCCAAGGGCAGCTACCTCGCATTCTGCCCTGGCCCCCGCAGGCGTCTGTCCCAGCAAACACCCCTGGTTTGTCTGATTGTGGGGACTGAACCCAAGGCCTTCCCCACTAAGCTGCATCCCCAACGCTTTTTCACTTTGAGACAGGGGCTCCATTTTCTTACATACTTTATATTATATTAAAAATACAGATTTTTAGTATGGTAGACTTTGGTTCAAATATTCTGTGTTGTGTGTACATACTGCCCCCCCCCCCGTCTCCTTTTTTGTTTTGTTTTGTACTAGGGGGCAGGACCTCACAGACGCTAGACAAGGGCTCTGTCACTGAGCAGCACGGCCAGCCTTTTTCTTTTGTTTGTTTTGTTTTGAGACAGGGTCTCACTAAGTCGTTTTGGCTGGCCTTCAACTATGTAGCCCAGGCTGGCTCAAACTTGCAGCAATCCTCCTGCCTCAGCATCCTAAAAGCTGGGATTACAAGCATGTGCCTCCACACTCAGCTCCATCCCATTTTATTTTTATTTTGAGACCGTGACTCACTATGTTGCCCACACTATCCTGGACCTTGCAATCCTCTTGCCTCAGCCTCCTGGCTTCTGGAATTACCAGCATGCTTACCATGTCTGCAGAATGCAGTGCGTGGACTAAGTCATAGTGGAAGCAAAAAAGAACATCAAAATCTTAATTTACAAGAACTCTCCCATATCTTTTTGCTATTTCCTTTTTAAAGACAGGCAAATGACAAGGATGTTATCAATTTCCTATCTTTAAGGATAAAACTCTAAGTAACGTAGACTCTGTATACAGCAAAATCTAATAGTGAATTCTGCCCGGCAGGATGTAAATGTAGAAGTTTTCTTTTGAGGCAGGGTCTAGCTCTGCATTTCAGGCTGGCCTTGAACTCACTATGTGGCCTCAGGCTGGCCTCAAACTCACAGCAACCCTCCTGCCTCTCAGCCTTCCAGGCACGACCACTACAACTACCTTAGTTTAAATTTTCAAAGTTTAAAAATTTCAGTAGGAGTTCAAAGTAAGAGTGGTTTACTAGAAAAAAAACTGGAATCCTCATTCAAAATCTTTAATAAAAAAAGTCTTTAATGAAAACATTTTATTCTCCAATAAAATTAGTACTGTGTTACCAATAGCATTTCAAATGTTAAAATAACATTATTTTCTACTCCCCTACTACATATGAAGTGACTTCTCTCCACAAAAATGTTTACCATCACTGTCAAAACTTTGACTAGCATTCTTTATATCCTCAATCTCATTTTCCTTTTCCACAATCGTGGCCCCTCAAAGAAGAGCCCCGGGTCTTGTTCTTTTCCTGATGAATTTTCCTATTTTCCAACCACACCTTTCAAACACTTCTCAGGAAAAAAAAGTTTCTTAATGGCAGAAACACCACACCCATATGGAAATATTATCAAGAAGGCAAGACTTTTAATACATACAAACTTTTAAGACAATCATCAAAAAAAGAAAAAATCCAACAACTAGAATTCTGGAGTAGAAAAGGACATTAGAGGACCTGGGAGTGGTGGCCCGCACCTGTCTATACTCTCAGCACTGGGAAGGCTGAGGCAGGATTGCTGTGTTTATTCAAGGCCAATCTGAACTACACAGTGAGACCTTGTCTAAAAAAAAAAAAAAAAAAAAAAACTGTAGGGAAAAACTAAAGAAATCTAAACAACATGTACACACTTTAGTACATAGTACTATGACAGCAATCTTGTTTCCTTAGTTGTGACTAATGTAACAGCAATGTAAGAATTTCACAACGGGGAATGCTGGCGGGCATGGCATACACCTACAAGTGCAGCACTCCAGAGGCTGAGGCAGGAGAATCAGTGAGTTCCAAGCCACCCTGGGCTACATAGTGAGTTCAAGCCTAGCCTGAACTAGGGAAAACAGGGTGAGGTGTTTATGTGTAGGACACGTGTAACTACCCTTGTAACTTTTCTGTAAATACAAAACTATTCTAAGCTTGATGCAAACCACTAGTCCCAGCACCTAGGAAGCTAAGGCATGTGGGAAGCTGAGGCAGGAAGATCATGAGTTCCAGGCCAAGCCTGGGCTAAACAGTGAGTTCAGTGCTGGCCCAAACTAGAGAGACCCTGTCTCAAAGCAAAACAATCCCCCAAAAACCCTATTCTAAAAATAAATGATTTAAGTAAAAAGTTGGCATAAAGGAAATACAGAATACAAGAAACAGTAACATTCTCTTTAGTTCCTTTACCTATGATGGAAGACAACATTCTTATATAGTAGAAATGAGGCTATTAAACAACAATACCACAGACAGTATACAAGGCTACGCTTTGTTATATTATGACCACAGTGTCCTTAAGTGCTATTCTCCAAAGGATCATCTTAGTTTGACTTCAACTATTAACTCT